>CALSCP010001671.1:0-49960 GCA_943704425.1 Ministeria vibrans ATCC 50519
ACACCGAGCACGCCAAGCGCAAGACTGTCACCTCCATGGACGTCGTCTACGCGCTCAAGCGTCAGGGCCGCACCCTCTACGGTTTCGGCGGATAAATTTCTTTTTATCCTGCCCCGTACAACACGTGTCTTCTCGGCGTGCATCCGCGAGAGACCAACCCAACACACCTGGTGTTTTTTAACACCACCACATTTTCAAAGAATGAGAACGAAAAGAAAAATTTAAAATTGATTCTGATTTCTGTGTGTGACTGTGGAGTGACTGTACATGTCTGCGTGTGTGTGTGTGTGTGTGTGTGTCAGTTATTGAAAGGACAATAGGCGGGTCCTACGTTTGTGGTGGTCATTTTGTTAGTGTGGGTGGTTGGGTAAGCACACGTAATTCAAAGTTCGTCGTCTCAAAGATATCATGTAAAGTTTTGTTTGTTTGTATCAGCACAATGAGTGAGCACGCGTGTGCAGTTTGTGAGACAATCAAGCTTCAATCGTTGAGAGGCACTCAAGGCAGCGACTTGGTGAGTGTCTCTTGTACTCACGTGCTGGGTGAGCACATTTCTCTCATCAATCACTTCATTGAGAATGCCAGTCTGCGTCCAGCCATGTCTTGTGCATTCTGTGTGTATCAGCATGGGAGAGTACTGAGTATTTTGTGAGGCGGGCGAGCATCGACTGTTGAGGGGCGGCGACTTAGTGTGTCTTGTACTTGAATGCTGGGTGAGCACACAACGTTTTTCTGTGCTGCGAAATGATTAGCCTTGGCGTTGAGGCGTTCTGCCTTCTGTGTGTATCAACACGCATATGCACATGTTTAGTGTGGCAAGAATTGGTTGGTGATTGGTGAGAAGGGGCGAGCTCGCGAGTATTTTTTTGCGTTGCGCGAGCACACAGCACTAGTTTGCAAGAGTTTCTTGCAAATTATTAGTGCTGTGCATAAAGATTAAAGTGGCGTCACTCATCCATGACATACAACGTCGTCAAGGTGTCGGTACTTTTTGTGCTGTGACTGCTGCTTGCTTTGGCGTTTGTGCCCATTTTTCCGCGAGTTTTCCATTCGCGTTTGCTGGGTGAGCACATTTTTTTTTACTTTCTCGCTGATACACCTTGTCTCACCACCGCACAGCATCAACGAACATAATACCCAAAGCACCATTCAACATCCAGTCACGAGTAGACGACTGTCTGGACGTACCAAACATCCTTAAGCTCAAAGAGTCACGTCTGGCGTCGTTTGCGTCAAGTGCAATGCAATATAAAATAAAATATATCATTATTTCTTTGTCGTTCTCTTTCTTTAGAAATGTAGGTGGTGTTTAAAAACACCAGAGGTTTGGTTTGGTTTGTGTGCGCATGGCAACACTTTGTTGAAGAATTTGCTCGGGGAGACAAATTTACTCGGCGTCAGCCTTGGCCTTGCTCTTCTTGGGCAGGAGCTGCGAGTGGATGTTGGGGAGGACACCGCCCTGGGCAATGGTGACACCCGCGAGCAGCTTGTTGAGCTCCTCGTCGTTGCGGATGGCGAGCTGGAGGTGGCGCGGGTTGATGCGCGTCTTCTTGTTGTCGCGGGCAGCGTTGCCAGCGAGCTCAAGGATCTCGGCACCGAGGTACTCCATGACGGCGGCCAGGTAGACCGGGGCGCCGGCACCAATGCGCTGAGCGTAGTGTCCCTTGCGCAGCAGGCGGTGGATACGGCCAACGGGGAACTAACGAGAAGGAGGGGAGATGGGTGAGACACAAAAAGAACCAACCACAACAAATAATCATTTTTATGTACCTGGAGTCCCGCACGCGACGAGCGCGTCTTGCTCTTGCCGGCAGATGCAGCAGTCTTCTTTCCTCGTCCAGACATGGTTTAGGTTAGTGTAGTGGGGATGTATTCGAAAATAACTGATCTGAAAAATCGAATTCGATTCGAACACATCCAATTCGACAGGTGAGCGGTTCGGACCCGGGATACCCTGGCATTGGGAGCTGACCAATGAACAACGAGCTTTTGGAAAACCCACTTTTTTTTGGCGCGCGAATTTGCCTAACGGCAACATTTCGCTTTCGATTAAACGACCAGATCATTTTAAAAAAAAATCAGTCGAATTTCTACACTCGTACATCTAACCCACTTCCCATCACCATGGCCCGTACCAAGCAAACCGCTCGCAAGTCTACCGGAGGCAAGGCGCCCCGCAAGCAGCTCGCCACCAAGGCAGCCCGCAAGTCCGCCCCCGCTGCCGGCGGCGTCAAGAAGCCTCGTAAGTGAACATCCCCTGTGTCCTTGTTGACAGTGTGAACACACGCACACACACGCGTGTGCCCTTTCCAGCGCTCCAATGCGCTCTTTCAATTTCACTCTTCTCGTTTTTTAAACTTGGCGCCTGTTTTTTTTTTTTTTTTTTTTTTTTTTGAACACAGATCGTTACCGCCCCGGAACGGTCGCTCTCCGTGAGATCCGCCGCTACCAGAAGAGCACTGAGCTGCTCATCCGCAAGCTGCCCTTCCAGCGTCTCGTCCGTGAGATCGCCCAGGATTTCAAGACTGACCTGCGCTTCCAGTCGTCGGCCATTGCTGCGCTCCAGGAGGCGTCCGAGGCCTACCTCGTCGGTCTCTTCGAGGACACCAACCTGTGCGCCATCCACGCTCACCGTGTCACCATCATGCCCAAGGACATCCAGCTGGCCCGCCGCATCCGTGGTGAGCGCGCGTAAATCAAGTTCTTTGATTTCCCAGCAACTGCTCCATCAGCTTCACAACAAACCAAACCTGGTGTTTTTTAACACCACCACATGTCCACACGAAGAGAACGAAAGAGTTTCACAACGTGATACTGATGTCATTTTAAAGGAAGGTCATTGGATTTGTTATGGATTTTTATGATTGTACTTTCTGTTACTCTTGTATATAGATTCTCGCAAGAAGAACGATTTGAATAGGTTCTTTACTCTTCGTCAAGACAGTGCAGAACTGCACGACGAGTAATGCGCCATGTTTCCTTGCCAGTGATGGTAAAGCGGCGGCCTTGAATCTTGCCAGCTCGATATTGGCGTCGTGAGGCAGCATGAGTAATTCCAAATTCTACCTCTCCCCCTCTTTCCCGTATCATGTCCTGAGTGTATCTCACTCAATGCGCCATGTGCTCGCAAGCAACCGCACCAGAGTTCCATCCAGCAGTGTCACAGGCGTGCCATCTACGTGTTCGCACTCGTCATTCTTCTGAGTTCAAGCATACTGACTATTGTGTTGGCGTCAAACTGGAAGAGTGTGTACAGTTGTCATGTGCGGAGTGCAATGTTGCAAGAGGGAAAACGTGAGAGTGCAATTGAGAGAGAATTATCCATTTTGTATGAGTGCCTGCTGATTTTCGCAACTGGGCCACCAAAAATAAACAATGAAAATATGACAAAAACACACACATACACACACATAGACAGAGTTGCATCGGTGTCACTGCTGGGCACACACAGACGAGCCCACATCCGCTGCAATGTGGTCCATCACTAGAGAGCGCAGTGTTTCCAGTGACTCGCGCAATCGCTCAATGGTCTCACTTGTCGCCTCTATCGTCAAATCTGTTATTTTAATCCACCACACGCAAAAGGTAGTGTCAGAGGAAGGTTCTGGGGTGCGAGCAATGACATGCATACCTTCGGGAATGTCTTCGGGAGGAGCAAGGGCAGTCTCAGAGGCACGAAAAAGTACTCTAAGATCGGGCGTCACTCCCAGCGCCAACTGATTGCTTACTGTCTGCAGAGACTGCGCCTCACACGCACACTCCTCAATCTATACGCCCAATCATGACCACTTTTCAGTATATTCTCGCTTCGATTCTTTCAGCCGTACCAACTTTGAGGCTCGCATAAATTTGCCATAGTCACACTTGAACAGTTTCTCCTCCTACATAAAAATCAGCTGCTCCGTTCACTCGCTCCATCATTCTCTTACTGCTTCTCTTCTGCGCTCCTCTGCAAGCGACCGTTTCTCTTTGCGCAGTTCGTCCATTTCGTCGTTTAGGCGAGCAACAAGTCCGTCCTTTTCGCTCATTTCCTATACAATTTTTTTGCAATGAGACGTCGCATACATTAAAATGATTCATAATGACATGATTGTCCATACCACTCTCAAGTCTGTCAGGTTCCTTCGCAGCTCTCGAATTTCACTCTCTTGCTCAATCTCATGTTCATGAGGCCGTCTAAACAAACAGCAAACCAACCAAAGCAAATGAAGTTCCTCGGTTTCAACAGGAGACTCGCGCAACGACACACATTTTTTTTTGCTTGCCTCGTCGTTTGTGCGGTCATTTCAAGTTCTTCCAAAGTCTGTTTCAGACCGGGAATTCGCGCGTGCAGTGCACTACTTCGTTCACACTCGGCACGAACCTCTCGCTCGACTGTTTTCAGTTCAGCCTAAGTCACAGAGAGACGTACAAGGATGAGATCCATTTCCAAAACATTTGTACACAACACACTCACTTCGCGCGCTTTAACGCGCTCTTCGAGTTTTCTGTTGCGCGACAGAGCAGCTTCCAGGTCGCCCAAGGCGTTGCGGTGTTCCTCGGGAGTGGGCACGTCGACGAGGTAGTTCTCCAGGGTCTTGATGCGGCGTCGCAGCATGGCAACTTCACCCGAGGTGTCGTCGGGCGGGGCAACCGTCGTCCGGAAGGCTGCCGACGCGTCGAGTCGTTTTGACGAGTCTGCAGTCTTTCGCTGTAGCGCCGCAATCTCCTGACGCTTCAGTGTAAGCATGTCGGCGTATTGCGCGCGCAAACGTCCAATTTCCGCCTCTTGCGCTTCGACACGGAGTTTGAGTGCGTCAACGGACGCGCGCGCTGCTCTCGGCGAAATAGGGCCTCGGTCGCGCACCGTCGTTGACGGGCGCGACGTCGTGCCAAATGTAGACGAGGGGGTCATCGATTGCATCGGGCGGATCGGCGAGCTGAGCTCGTACGGTCGTGTTCGGGTCGATTGACTTGACATGTCAAAAGTGAGAGATAAATATAAACTATAAAGACTCAAGTTTTCTTGTTGTCACTGATCACTTTCTTTTTATTCTTTCAGTATGAATCGGATTCTGTACGTTGCAGCGCTTGCCGTTGTCGCATCGACGCTGGTGGTCGGCGCATCGCTGAACAGGAAGGCAAGCTCGCTCGCACCCACACCGCCAATGGGCTGGATGAGGTGAGTGTATGAAGAGGGCCACACTGCACAATGGTGCATCCTATCAAAGGATCCATGGTCGCCTCGTTTGCCTGGAGGAGAAGAGGAAGACAATCTCTCTCAAAAAAGAACAACAAAAACAAAGAAAAATGGAAGCTGACCTCACTGGACACTTTGGCGTCCATGTTTGCTTGCAACTCATCGCGGCATTGTGTAGTTGGGAGATATTCCGATGCGAAGTGGACTGCACGACGCATCCGGACACGTGCATCAGCGAGGAGCTGTACAAACAGCAGACGGATCGTCTTGCGGCGGACGGGTTCCTCGCCGCCGGCTACGAAGGCATCCACATCGACGACTGTACGCACCAGCACACCGCCGAACGTCTTCTAAGCACCCTCCCCCCGCTGCGTCTGCTTTGTATTGTCTGTAGGCTGGGAGCAGAAGAACCCACCGCGCGAATCGGGCCGACTGGTGGCCAACACTACTCGCTTTCCGTCTGGCCTCAAGTCGCTGAGCGACTACATGCACGACAAGAAGGTCAAGTTTGGTCTGTACACCGCCGAGAGCACCAGCACCTGGTACAATCAAAATTCAAAAGTCGAAGGGGAGAAGGGTCCAATGTTGGTGTGTTTATTTGTTGTTAGTGGCGGCTATCCCGCATCCAAGGGCTACGAGACGCAGGATGCCAACTCGTTTGCCTCGTGGGGTGTGGACTACATCAAGGTGGATGGCTGCGGTCAACCTGACTACTACCCCACAGGTACCACGTTTGTTTGTGTGTGTGGAGAGAGAGTGTGTGTGTGAGAGAGAGAGTTTGAGAGAGAAAGTGATACAAAGTAAAAAGAGGAATGATACTGAAACGGACTTTTTAGGGTACCCTCTGATGGGAGAAGCGCTGATCAATAGCGGACGCGACATTGTGTACAGCTGCTCGTGGCCTGCCTATCTGGGTAACAATGAGACGACCAAGCCGTACGACTCAATGATTGCGGCCCACTGTAACCTCTGGCGCAACTGGGCTGGTATGAATTTTTTGTTTGGCTTTTTTCCCACTGTCAATTCACTGTCAAACCACTGCTCTGATAGATATCCAGTGCAACAACAACTCGCTGTTTGGCATCATTGACCACTACGGCGATTACAGCGAGGTTCTTCAGAAGTACGCGGCGCCCGGTCACTTCAACGATCCCGATATGGTCAGAACAAGCCCCTCATCACACACACTCTCTTTTTCAATATGACTCACTCTAAGCCTTTCACACCCACTGTTCTCGTTCTTATACTCACGGTCACTTCCGCTTTCTCTCTCTCTCTCTGTTTCTCTGTTTGTCTCTGTCTTTATCACTTTGATTCTTTCTCCTCCCTCTGTCTCCATCGCTTTGTTTCTTTTCTCTTCTCTCTGTCTGTCTCTGTCTGTCTTTGTCTGTCTCTGACTCTCTCTGTCTCTGTCTCTCTTTCTCTCTATCACTTTGTTTCTTTCTCCCTCCTCTCTCTCTCTCTTTCTCTGTCTGTCTCTCTCTGTCTGTCTCTCTCTCTAGCTGCTGATTGGCAATACATGCATTAGCGACGACGAAGCACGCACGCAAATGGCCATCTGGTCCATTCTGGCAGCACCTCTCATTATGGGCAATGATCTTCGTCACGTCTCACAGTCCGCCAAAGATATTCTCCTCAACAAGGAAGCCATTGCGGTGGATCAAGTGCGACACATTTACACATACGGTTTAAACCCTAACCCCCTCTTTATTATTATCAGGACCCAATGGGACGTGCGGGAATCCGAGTGAGTCCCAAGCAGTCGCTTGAAGTTTGGTCGCGTGAGCTCTCGACGCCTCTGGGGTCGCGTGCGGTTGGGCTGCTGAACAAACAAGGCGTGCCTGTGCCAGCTGAACCCTGTCCATCGTGGAATGTCACCGAGCAAGGCTACCTTGAGGCGTGTGGTGGTGGCGCAGGCAACATTGAGTGCTGGGGCGATCGTCGTTCGCTGGAGACGGTCCAGAAGCAGTGCTGCGACGATGTTGCTTGTGCGGGCTTCTCGTACAATGCGCAATCGGGCACGGGTAAGCCATTGGAAGCGCAAGCAGGAGAGTGAGATTGGTTTATCTAATGCCTGCGGGGGTAGGGTGCACGAAGCGCAACCAGGACTGCGGGCTGGTCAAGGCCGAGGGCTACAATGGTTACAGCAAGCCTCACTTCCACCCGGCCTCTCCGGGCCCCGCAAACATCACTGTTCATTTCAACGAGATTGGCATCAGCGGTACACTATGAAGTCTCTTTATCACACCAAACTCACCCTTGCACTGTCGGTCGTGCATTAGGCTCTGCGCGTGTGCGCGACCTGTGGACGCATAAGGATCTGGGGGTGTTTGAGCGCTCCTTCACTGCTGAGAATGTGCCCATCCACGGCACCGCCTTCCTGAAGATCACTCCCCTTTAGAGATGACAATATCTTCTCTCTTTTCACAAGTGCAAAAGGAGGTTATTTTTCGTTTACATTATTTGTTTCCTATTGATACAGACATAGCGACGATATGGTGTGACTTTCGTTGTGTGTTATTCTGTGAGTGCGTCTTTGGCCAGTCTCTGGGCTTCTTGAAGACACAGAGTGTGGTCAGCACAGTATTCTCCCGCAAAGTGCACAATCCAATCGCCCTTTTGATAGTCCGCTCCCTACAAAAAAAAGGAATCCATTAAGCTCATAGCTCCCTCTATCACTTTGTATCTTTCTCCCTCCTTTCTCTCTATCACTTTCTTTCTTTCTCCCTCCTCTCTCTATCACTTTCTTTCTTTCTCCCTCCTTTCTCTCTCTCTATCACTTTGTTTCTTTCTCCTTTCTCTCTCTCTATCACTTCGTTTCTTTCTTCTCTCTCTATCTCTATCAGTTTGCTTCTTTCTTCTCTCTCTCTATCACTTTGTTTCTTTCTCCCTCCTTTCTCTCTCTCCATCACTTTGTTTCTTTCTCTCTCACTCTCACCTTGGGAACACCTGGGAGACGAGGATACGACTGCAGCCATCGCTTTTGGGCAAGTGGGATCACATGCAGGTGGATTTGCTTCTCGACGGGTCGCATGCGCGAGACGACGTGAATGAGCGCGTGCTGTTCCTGCCACCATTGTGTGCGCGAGCGAGTGTGTTCTGCAATGATCTTGTCGAGAAAGGCCAGTGTCCACGGGGTGTGGCGCACAAGCATCACGCCTGCGTTGAGACCGTTCTCGTCTTGGACCAGTGTCACATCGTTGGGCGACTCGTCCTCAATGCGATCCTCAATGCGGATCGTCGCATTGGCAATGACTGCGTCTGCGTCCACATACAAAATCCAGTCGTACTCGACGAGGTAGCGACGCAAGGCGATAATCTTGGTCCAGATAAACGGCAGAGATGCGTCCAGCGACTCCTTCTGTTCGATGTAGGCGTAGGCGTGTCGGCGTGCGTATGCCGCCAAATTCGGAAGTGACACCGAGCGCAGTAGGCTCAATTTATCGGGATTGGTGACGGTGGGGAAGCGCAGCGGATGGGGGTCGGACGTGTCGAGTGTCATGAGCGCTATGCGCCGTGTCCTGCTCGACGACAAAGGCGGTGGCGGCGGGGGCGATGGTGAATCGTGCGCTTGTTGTCTCAATGCAGTTGTATTCTCCCTCCTGCTCGCTTGCCTCTGCTGCGACACATGCGTCGCGACCACCACAGCCTGCTCTGGCTGCACAAGGGGTCCCTGGTCGAACGCAGCGTCGTCCGTCGACGAGTGTTGCGTCTGATCGCCCAGGTACACCAGCGTGAGTGTCACAATGACTCCGAGCGCCCCAATGAGAAGTGGAAACTTTCTCATTCGCGCAACGTTCATCATTCACGCCACGTTTAGTCAAAGTGCAATTTTTTTTGTCGCAACTTCAATACGTTCTAACAGAATAAACAAACTGAAAGGAAAAAAAAATCACAAAAAATATTCATCCGATTTTGCTTTTATTGCTACTTAAGTATTAAGAAATTAGACGTACCGCGTACGTATACACCATTAAGAGTAAAGAGTTAAGACTTAAAGCTTAAGATTTAAGACTTAAGACACAAGTAAGGACTGTCTCGTCTGTCTGGGACTCACGAAAAGAAAGGAACGCACTACTTAATTTATTTTGGGTATAATCTCTTCAACTGTCGCGATCACTGTTTGAAAAAGCGCTCGAGATGATTGAATACCAGTATTGCGCCACCGTCGACCTACGCGTTAAACAGTGGCTCCAGAAGATCAAGGAGAGCGACACAACGAAAATTGTCGCCACCAGCGTTGCTCTTGACGTCGTCGTTGCCGTGGGTATCGGGGATAGCAGCTCAGTTCGGTTACGGCGACAATGAAGACGACACGACTGAGTAAATGTACTAAAAGTGGCTCTCGTTGGGGTCAGTAGCATACTGGGCTCATTTTGAGACATAGACAAACGTCGACAGAGTAACAAGCTCGGTTAATGCACAATGCATGTTGACGGACTCTACGTTGACTCAAGAAGGTCTCTTTCTCTCTCTCCTCTCTCTCTCTCACTCATTCTCTCGCACAAAATAAGATAGACAAACACAGTGGATTCTTCATTTAGAGTCCGAGCTTGGTGCGTCGCCAGTGACGGCGCTTCGAGTTGTATCTACGAAAAGTCAAAGAATGAATGAGTCGAACACACAACAGAAAACAACATGACAACCGCCGTTTGCTTCTTACCGGATGGTGTTGTCGGTTCGCAGACGAATCCACTGAGGGATGGGACGGTTCTGCTTCATCTTCTTGGCAAGCTTGCGCTTGATAACGAACGACTTGTGCGACGGCATGCTGCAACGAGAGACAAGGGCGCGTTGGTCAGCAGACGCCCACACACGCACTGCCGTCCGAGCGACAGATACACCCCACCGCGAGACGGCAACAGGCCGAAACAGGTGAACAGAAGGAAAACGAGGAAAAAAAAAAAAAAAAAAGAACAAGTCGAACAGAAAAAAATATAATATAATAGACGATGGCCAGAGGACGTTCTACATAGCACCATCAGGTGCACTGAAGATGTAGCAGGGCACAGGAGCGAGCAAGGACATGTGTGCCTTGTGCTCGTTTTGGCAACGAGAAATGTGACACGAAGCGAAAAGCGGCGACACGACCAGCTGCACAATGGCGCGCACTGGCCCCAGCGCCGGCGCGCACGCCATGCGCCTGCACGTTTTTCATAGCCATGCGGCAAAGGGTTTTCTTTTCCTCCTTTTTTTTTTTTTTTTTTTTTTTTTGAGATTGCTCAAAGGCAAGTTGGTGAAGCAGGCGGGTGTGCTGCTGCACAACGTAGACCGTGGCTGCACCATGGACTGGCACTGGAGACAGGCGCAGAGAAGCGGGCTGAAGCGCGAGGGAGGCAGCCGCACGACAAACCCCCCCACTGGGCTTTGATCCACACGCTTTGGACAGGTCAAAACAGAGGAGGATCGCCCGACGCACACTCGTTCACTCACCTATCGTTAGAAGGAGCAATAAGAAAGAACGAATAACGAATTCGATCAGTGATCATTTTATTTTCAATCAATGCCTGTCAGCGAATTCGAGAAGGCCCGTCTGGTATGGACGCAGGTGATATACCGCGACGCTAATAGCAGTTGTATATTTCAGGCCCGAATCGCCGAGAATGAGCGCAAGATGCGGGAATTTGGACTGACTCCGACGAAAGCATCAAAGTCGCCGATCAGCAACTCGGCGAAGGAGAAGAAGAGGAAGAAGGGGGCGGAGAGAAGGAGTGGAGGAGAGGTGAAGAAAAGCACGAAGGGAAAGCAGAAGGGGGGCGTGTCTGAGGGAAGGCGATCGGGACGCGACTGGAAGGCGGCAGCATCGCCGTTGGCGTTGCCCGTGCCACAGCGCTCCAGCGCACGACTTCAGGGTGCTCCGCGGCAGCAGTATGTCCTCGACACGTACATTGAAGATGATAGCTATGAGGAGAGCGACGAAGAGGCATGCGCAAAAGGGAGGCGACGGAAGGGGCGACCGGGGCACAGCAGCGATGGAGACAGCGACAGCAGTGGGGAGAAGAGTAGCGAGTCGGAGTTTGACGACGATGGGGATGACGACGACGACGACGATGATGATGAGGAGGAGGAGGATGCTGAAGACAAAAAGACAGTGCTGGCTAGCATGGGATCCAAGCGTAAGCCGACATCGGCATTGCGACGCATTTTGAAGCGACCCCGTCTTCCACTGGCTCAGGGCGGCGGTGGCGGTCGTGGTGGTGGCGGCTACCAAGACGACCTGTTTGCTGCAAGACCCGCCTCACCACCTACACATCTACGGGGACGAGGACGGGACAAGCTAAAAAAAGAAAGGAGTGACGAGGACGGCAACAGCGACGAGGACGAAGACGACCCCACGCGCATTCGCGGCACCACCGTTGACATGACGACCTTTCACGACGCGTACCTGGGCAAGTTTATCCGTCCCCGCGACGGCCAGCTTAAGAAGGCGGCGATGGTGGCACTGTGCGGCGGGCGCACAGTGCCCTTTAATCGCCTTTCAGGCATCCAGGAGTTCCGCAATGTTGTCGCGCTCTTTATCAACGTCACCGAGTCCAAGTCGGCTCCGTATCTCAACACGTTCCACGCCAACAGCACGCGCGTCGTATGGTTTGCACAGCCCCGTCAGAAGCTCATGCACCCGACCATTCAGCGTATTCTGGCGTACAGTCGTCAGAGTGATGCTCCCCACACCGATGGCTCCCTCCTTCTCTTTGCCCGGCTGCCTCTCGACGCCTACTGCTACTGCGGCCGTCTCGTCTGCGTCGAGCGCGACGTCACCAACACCATTCCTATGCGCTTTGTTTTCCGTCTCGTCGATGCGCCCGACCCGCGTCTCAGTGCGTCGCCCGACTTTGCCTTTGTGACGGGCAAGACGACCGTCAAGAGCGAAGACGACGTCGACATCCTTGATTGAGCACACACACACACACACACACACACACACACCTCAACTATGCACACACAGACACCACAAATATGCACATTCACTCACACACTCACTCATTCATACTCCCTCGCACATGTTAAGTAGTTTGTATTTCATATCAGCTGTTTTTTTTTTTTTTGTTACGACTGAGACTGAGCCTAAGAGAAACCAGAGGAAGGGAGGTGTGAATTGTCATTCATAGTATTATGATTATTTACGAGATAGGACTTTGTGGCGTCATCTGCGTCGGAGAGGACAAAGTAGCGACCGCTGATGAGGATGCGGGCGCCGACAGTGAAGTCACGACGGTGGTAGAAGGAAGGAAGTGAGGCAGAGGGAGAGCTACCCGGCTTGTGGAGACGCGCGCGCTGGAGAAAAAGACCGCCTTGGAAACCAGAGTTGCGCTGGGGCTGCTCGTAGACGGAGACGAGGTCGTCACGGAGGGTGAGGGAGACAATGAAGCGACGGGACTGGTCAAGGGGCGACGATGGGCAGTCGAGGTGAGCCTGGAAGCGCAATGTGCTGTTGCCAGACTCAAGGTACTGCACGAGATCTTTGCGAGGTGGCCGAGGGACGAGATGACGCACGCTGCCTAGTGAGTCCTCGTGCGAGCCAAAGCCCGTTGGCGGAGGAAGTGCTGTAGACGTAGCAGTAGCAGTAGATGTCGGTGGTGTTGATGGTGTGAGGCCCGCGCCGGTGTCGAGGTTGTGTGGGAAGTGCTGGGCAAGCCAGTCGCGCGTGAAGGCATCGCAGCGCTGCAGCGTGATCAGACGCCCAAAGATATTCAGAGTGGCCCCTAGCGCGAGGTCAGACGCGGTGTAGCAGTCGTTTTTGGTGAGTTTCTCCACGAGCGACTGAGAGACCGAGTAGGCACCGGGCCTTGGACAGGCTTGACGTGATACCAGACACGGCGTGCGGTCGCGTCCATCGTTGCTCAAATGAATCTAATCATGGGTCAACCATATCATCAGCATAGGTTGAATAATATAATTATATAATTATAATTATATATATATATATATATATATTTTGCTCGTCAGACCTGTCGCAGCTGAAGGGTGTCATCGGCAAGAAAGTAGTGGAGCACAAGGGGACGCTTGTCGCCAAACATGGAATCGCGGTCGTCCCACACACAGTCGAATCGAAGCACTTTGCCATCGTTGGCGAGAAACTGCCCGAGCTTGTCGGCCTCGGCGGCTGCCACCTCGCCGTTGTACATGCGTGCGGTGGTGCTACTATAGCGTGTGCTCTGCTGCGCTTCGTGGGTGCGTCGCGAGGTGTATGCGTCGGTGGGCGTCGGTATTGGCTCGCCCACGTCAAGGCCGTGACGTTGAAGGAAGTCGCGCGTAAACGGATCGCAATTGGTAATGTGGTAGATGCGTCCGTAGATGACAACGGAGGAGCCCACCACAACGTCGCGAAAGGTAAACATCTCGCCCGAGCTGGAGTGTGGCAGTCGCTGTCGTCGCACCAAAACACCCTGAGGCATGCCACTGTTGCGCACCTCCGGCTCACTTATGCTGATAGTGTCGTCCTCCATGTGGTAAAAAAGCTTCACAGGACGAATGCGACGCGTCTCCAATGCAGACTCGTTCACCTCCTCTTCAAAATACCCATCCCAACGCAACGTCACCTTGTCATAGGCAACGTGAGCCGGCACAAAGGTGCTTGGCTGTGTTGTAGCCGCGCTCGCTGCCACCACATGGCCAGCGCGCGAGCCGTAGGTGAGGTAGGCGGCAGACGCCGTTGGCACCGTCGACGTCGATCGAAACTGGGCAGGATCACCAGCCGAATGCGGCACCCCTCCAACTCCCAGCATGGGCAAGTTTTTAACTCCGACGTGCTTATCGAGAAGAAGCGTTTGCGGTCGGTGATAGCGAGGCTGTAAAAGAATCAAAAGAGCGAGGGTTGTCATGGAAACAGAAAGAAAGAAGAAGGACAAAACTCACCGACTGTTCACTAAAATTGTAGCCCGGAATGAGTGGCAAATGAACGGCGCCCCCGGCTCGCGGGGTATGTTGTGACATTCTAATTGAGCGATCACGAAAGAAAGAACAATGTAATTATTAGTGGTGACTAAAGTCATAATACCGTTCTGTCAAGTATTTTCAGCTGTCGACCTGTCGTAGACTCGCAGTGCTACCCAGTGCCCAGTGAGACAGTGACCTACTGACCTTACTGACCTGCTGACTGCTGTAACTTTCTGAACTCTCGATGGGCTTTTTCAATCCGACTCAGGTCATCCTTAACGGTCTCAACTGAGTCAACTCGCCTAGTCGAGTTATTCGATTAAAATTTAAATTGGAAATGGAAACTAAACACTTTTTTTTTTCGCGTCATCAGGACCCTCCCAGCAAAAATCGCAAATACCATAGCATAGGTACAATGAGTGAAAATGAAGTCATGCGTATGAGTGCGTGTGAGAGAGCGTGCGTGCGTTCAGCATGCATGTGGTACAATTTTTCGCGCAAAAAAAAAACTCGCACTTCCCCACCACATCATCCAACATGCTCCTGGGCATCCGCGAGTACAGCGAGCCCTTCCTTTGTATCATTTATGACATCTAATATGATAAGCCATGTAATGCCGCTTGTCGTGTGTTTGTGTGGAGACGAGTGTCTTGGCTCGGTGGTGGAAAGTGTGAACACTTGAAATTCTCCCTCACTCTCCTTCACACTTTTCACACACACAGGCAACCTCGCACCCAACCACAATGGACGCCACGCACTCAACGCCGCTGACCAGCGCTCCGCACGACCACGACGAGATCCCAATGCATGCCATGGACGCGTCTGTGTCCGGCATCGACAGCCACAGCCACATGAGCGAAATCGAGTCGGCCGGCACCAAAACACCCTCTGGAACGCCCGCATCAACGGCAGAACGCCTTGCCGGCAAGCACGCAACCCCTTTTGCACGCTTCTCAAACATATTCAAGGGCGGCTACCACCTGCGACGCATCATTCCCGTCAAGGATGCGATCGTGCCAAGTGGCCCCATGGCCAGTGTCATGGGCTCCATCTTCAACCTCGCCAATGCAACAGTGGGTGCGGGCATCCTCGGGCAGGGTGTCGCCGTGTCCAAGCTTGGCCTGGTGCTGAGCCCGATCCTCATTGTATGCGTCTTGGTCATTGGCATCTTTTGCAATCAGCTGATGCTGCGTGCGGGCGATAAGACGGGAGCGCGCACCATGCCGGTGCTCGCGTACCGCACATTTGGCAAGCCAGGCTCCGTGTTTGTCGACATTGTGTGTATCATTAGTGGCTTTGGTGCTCTCTGCGCCTACTTTGTTCTTCTCGGTGACTTCTTCCTGCCAGTCTTTGCCGATGTGATCTCTCCAACATCGCTTTTGGCGCGTGACCGTGTCATTACCATGGCACTTGTCGGTGTTTTGGGTATTCTTCCGCTCGCCATTAAGCGCAACGTCAACGATCTGGCCAACGCAAGCGCCGCCTCAATCATGATTGTGCTTGCCATTGTGCTTGGTGTGCTGGTGCTGTGCATCCAGGGCATCACACGCAACGAAAATCCTTCGTACCCGCTCAACATTGCTCGCTTCAACATGGATTCTTTCCTCGCACTGCCCATTCTGCTCTTTTCCCTCTCCAACACCACCGCAGTGTTCCCCATCTTCATTGAGATGGCCGAGAGCACAGTTTCAAACTTCCGCAAAGTGCAAATCATTGCGTCTGGCAGCTGCACTTTTCTCTACATGCTTGTCGGTATCATGACATACATCCGCTTTGGCGATGAGGTGCAGGGCAACTTCTTGAACAACTTTCCCGATTCGAGCATTGCGACGTTGCTGCGTGCGGCATTTGCATTCACCATCATCACCACGTACGCCATTGTTGCGTTCCCACTGCGCATTGCCATCGAGCATCTCATTTTCGGCATTCGGCGGGAGTTTAGCAACCTCGAGAGTCTGTTCTGCTCTGTTGCCCTACTCGCCGGCTCGTTCACCATTGCCTCCATAACGGACAACGTCGAGATTCTGTTTGGCCTCACAGGCTCACTGGGCAGTGCACTGCTCATGTTTGTGGTCCCTGGTGCCACCTTCATGAAGGCGTTCTGGACACAGCGACAGGATCTGAGGCAAGACATTATCCTGGCCGGCTGTGTCGTTGGACTTGGCTTCCTTGTGGCCGCGATGGGTGTTGTTGGCTTTGCTGACTCAATTGCAAATCCTTCGCCTTCCTCTGCCAACGGGACCTATGTGGCTTGAGTGATTGAACAAGTTGCTCTCTATATAAGTGCGCGATGTGAGAGTCGTGCTAAGATGTACAATGTGATAAAGAAACGGGGAATTTTGTACGCATATTGACTCACTTGGAAACAATTATTATGTCTATTATCACAAGTAAATTAGTTATGTACAGCGGTATGTCAACGTATCACGTACGTGTACGGACGTACTCATGATGGACTCATGATCACCGCCTGATTGAATTTGGGTTTCTTATACTTTATTGTTCGCCCTTCTTCTCTCTCTCTCTCTGTGTTCACACACACCCACGCACACAAAGAATCTATTTCTCTTTCAACACGTTTGACGATGCAGCCTGGCCTGCTCTTCGTCTCGATAGAGGCGCCCACAACACCAGAACCATTCGACGGAGCAGCGTGAGCAGCGCATGTGATTGCATCCACCGTCCTTCCAAGTAATCACCTGACAACCGGGACAGCGTTTTGTGTTTTTTTCCAGTACACTTGTGCTTAGAAACATTCCAGCTCGCTTCTCGCCTAGAGCATCATATTGCTCACAGGTGACGCCTGGTAAAAAAATAAGTGTAACAAAACAGAAAAATTAATAATAATAATAATAATATTATTATTATTTTAATAGTAGTGTCATTGTCATTGATTACAATAATTATTATTTCTTATTGGGTACCTGTGTGCCAGGCATCGCGATGTTTAAAGCATGTAAAGTTTTGACAGACGGTACATTTCATCTTGGGCATAGATGGGTCACCAACCTTGCCAGCATGGCAATTGGGTGTTGAGCAATGTCGCCAGTTCGTATTTGCCTGCAAAAGAATAAAAAATGCGGAAAAACATTAATACAGAGCATTAGCATTATAAGTCATAAACGCTTACTGTGCAGGCCCGAGTACGAAGCCTTTGGGCGTAGCGTGCAAGCACATGATTACCAATAAACGACTCTTGGGTGAGATGGACAAGTTTTTCGTAGGCCATGATGCACTCGCCAGTTGGACAGCGGATGCCGCGGGGCAACTCGTCGGCTTCCATGGCCGCCTTGAGGTGATTTCCAAAGCAGTCTTGGCAACAAATGGCCACGAGAGCCGCACGTGGATTGGTGGGGGGGAGTGAGTCCAGAGCAAGGCTGTGGTCGAATTTTGACTGTGGCTGGCGACAGGCGCACATGCTGAGCACTGGAGAGAACTCATTTAGAGGTTTGGTCTCGCAGCAAATGTTGCACTCAATCTCTTCAGGGTAGGGCACCAAGTTGACCATGGGAGGAGGTGGTGGCGGGGCATCTTCGGGAAGAAACCCTCTTTCATAGTCGGCCGCGTACTTTTGGTGGACGTACAATTTGTTTTCCAGCACCGATCGCATTTGTGCCACCAAGTTGACGCGGCATTCGGTCGACGGGTCCGGTCGACGGCAGAGCGCAGTCTTTGCCATGGATATTGGATCGTATGAGGGTGTGTAGTCAATACTGTGCACGAAAAAAAAAAAAAAAGCAAAAAAGAAAGCAAAAAAAGGGGGGGAGAAATTATGTTCAACAAAAGCGAAAACAATCAGAAAACCTAATTTACCGAACGTCCGACTCCTTCTGCCGACGAAGAGAATCGGGCAAAGAAGCAAGGATTTCGCGAGACGAGTTGAATGTTTGAAGAACTTCATTGGTGGGCGCCGGAGGTGCGGGGGGTGGCGTTGTGCAGACAATTTCGGGTTGCGGCTCGCAGATGACCGTGACCAGCGGCTCGTCGTAAGCATCGGTATCCTCCTCAAACTCCACCTCGTCTGCTGCCTCGCGGTGCAAAGTTTCTTCGACACGCAGCGCAAGCGCCGAGGCGGTCGAGGGATGCGCAATCGATGATGGAGCGAATGCTTCGTCATCGAGTGACTCATCAGTCAGCAGATCAAGAGAACTGCCCGCACGCGTACTGGTTATTGCGGCAAGACGCAGGCTTGCCATGAGACTCAGTGGAGTAGCAGTGGTCTTGACTGCGTCGCCTGCGACCGGGGCAATGCGTTGACGACGACGGAACATTTCGGACGATATCGTCTCCTTGATGCTGGGAGATGCAGCCGCGACGTGCTCTGTGGGGTCAGCAAGAAGCTGTGATTGCTGTGCCAACGCTGTTGAGGAGGAGGACAGCATGACGGCGTGGTTATGGCGAAAGGGCAATGGCGGATTAGTGAGAGGATCCTGGAGAGGCGAAGAAGCGGGAAGTGGCGAGACGGTCGAGCTCATTGTTTGAGTGAGAGAACGCCAATAGTCGAGTAAAGATGAAAAAGAAACTGATGTATTGCTACTCATTATTTGGCGGTTGAGCAGAAGAAGGTCAGTGAGGCGGTGAGATCACCAAAGTGATGGCGATGAGAATGAGAGAGCACAAAAAAATACTGTGTGGGTTTTGCGCGCAAAAATCTATATTATGTGAGTCGCACTTGGTCAGCAAAATGATTTGCTGATTCTTTGCTGAGTCACACAAATCTAAAAGTTCAACGTGGGGTTGAGTATTAGGGTAACCACTTACCAGGCGACACTCCAGTGAGCCCAGTCACTTGAAACTTAAAGTTACTCCTGTCGATGAGTCCACCCAAAAAATTAATCTTAGGACTGACTTGTTAACAGTGCACAACAAAGGTCTCACAAATAGTCAGTCGGTCAACTTACTTGACTCACTAAGACGCTAGTAGTCAGTAGTCAAGCAAATAAATAGACATAAGTCATAACTGTCAGAAACACTTGACCCTCTGTTTTGTAATCTCTCACTTCTACAAATTTTGAAGAAAAAAAAAGAATCCTCTTCCTTCAGACGAAAAAGTTCGTTCAATTCAAAAATCTCAAAAAGCAGCTTTTTTTTTTCTCTCTCTGACTCTCTCGTTTGATGGGCGACGACGAGTCCTCGAGTGATCTGCTGGATGCGCTCGGCGGCGGTCCTGTGATTGGCCGCGCGTCGCGTCTGTCGACCGGACCAGCGCGATTGCCCGGACGTCCGGCGCGCGGGGCGCATACCGCGCAGCAAACGACGCCCAGGCCCGAAGCCAGGCCTGTGGGGAGACCGCGCAAGGATGGCCTGGCTCCAACGCAGTCGGCCCAGCGCCAAATGCCGACAGACAATCCCAATTTTCGCATGTCCTTGCGCAAAATGAAGCTTCAAGGCATCGTCGTGAACACTTCCAACCCCGATGAGCGTGATGCGGCACGTGGTGGCGCCATTGGTAGCGCTGCAAAGGACAAGAGGCGTGCGAAAAAGATAAAAAAGGCCGCCGAGGGTTTGCTGGAGAAAGCAGCGGCGGCTGGAGCTGCTGCGCCCAAGCATCTCGATCAGGTCGCCAGTGGCATTTCACGGGCACCCCTACAAAGTGCTGCTGCTGCTGCTGCTGCTGCAGCGGCGGCGGCTGCAGGGGAGCGAGGCGATTCGCCAATGACGGGCGTGTCGCGCACGGACGCCGCGGCCAAGGCAGCGCTTGCGGAAGAAGAAGAGGACGACGACGACGACGACGACGACGACGATGACGACGGTCACGACGACGATCAGGACGTTGTGTCGAGCGACGAAGACGAGAAGGGACGCGCGGACCGAGCTGGACCGAGTTTTTCGGCGACGCGCGGACGTGGCCGTCGAGGCTTTGGAGCACACACAGGCGTTTCGCACAAGTACCGTGTGCCCGTAACCGCCTCGCCGCAGCTGGGCTACGCACTGCACGCACCCAAACCACGACTTCCCAAGGACAAGACGACGGCGCGACGTCGTCATCGTGGTCGTGCCGAGGACGCCGCCGAGTTTGCCGCGGTCAAGGCACTCGCCGAAGCTGCTGCCACAGGCACTACCATGGACGAGGTACAGTCCTCCACGCGCCTCGTGGGCACCTTTGTCTTGCCTGTGCTGCGTCGCGCCGAGCGTGCCGAAGAACAATGGGGGCATGCCGACCTGGAGAAGCTCGTGCCGGGCTACGTGCGTGACGACGTGTGCTTCTTCAACACCATGTTCTCTCCGGCGCTCCTCGAGGGCCATCCTACACTGCGCGACCTTGATCCTCCCGACGACACCGATTTTGAGCGTGCCCCCGACGCCGCCGACTCGTTCGAGCACTTTGTCCCACGCCCGCGACAGACGGCTAAGGCGCGTCAGCAACTGCAGCTGCGCCAGCAGCTCCAACAGCAGCGTCTTCTCATGCACTCGTCCAACAACCGTCCCATGCGTCTCGACAGTGGCCACGCTTTGCTGGCAGGTGGTTCCCTCGGCAGCACCACTGCGACCACTGCGACCACCTCTGAGACGGACCATCACAACGAAGACGACGAAGGCGACGAGGGCGACCGCGAGGAGGCGAAGATCTTCCACGAGATTAACATGTCGCGCTGGGAGCAGCTGGTCCAGTGGGACACCACTGAAGATGGCCACACAGACAGAGACAACGACACAGACATGGACAAGGGGACCATCAAGCGTCAGCTTATGTCGGTGCGCGCCCCCAACCCTGCCCTGACCCTCGACCCCTGGGAGATGCGCGTCGTCTGGGACGACACGCAGCCGCCGCCCTTGCCGCCGCCCACCGAGCTTGTTCTCGACTGCAATGACCCCCACATGCCCTTGCTCGACCACATCCGACGCCCCGCTCGTCTATACAAGACCCCCGAGGAGATTCGCGACGAGCGCGAGAAGGAACTCCAGGCCATCGAGTGGGTGCACAGACCCATCGTCAAAGAGAGGTAATAATTTTTATAATTATAATAATATTAATAATTATTTATAATTTATAATTATATAATTCTGTGTGTTGCAACCAATTGCATCGTGTTTTTTAACGTATTTTTTTTCTTCTTTTTGTGGCCAGGCACAAACGTGAAGATGAGATCTTGGAGCAGATCCGCAAACTGGCCAACGACCCACAGTTTGATCGACTGAACAGTGGCAACGACCTGTGGTATCGCAGCCAGACGGGCGGGCGAGTTGAGCACTCGTCGGAGGGCAGTGCACCCCTGCGCCACGCCAAGGCGGCCCTGCAGCTGTGGGAGCTCATTTACCCCAACCAACCGACTGACCAGCAGCTGCTCACGTGGCATCGCCCTCCCCTCTACGATGCCCGCCAGTTGAATGACATTGTTGCGATCAGTGTTACCCTGCGCAACCGTGAGCGCACCAAGAAAAAGAAGAAGGGAAAGAAGATTGAAGGCGAAAATCCAGACTTGGAAGAGGTACAAACCAAGAACAATCGTCCTAAAAAGACCTGCTATTAATGTTACTTCAATTGCTGTTTGCGACAGATTTCTGCGTGCGACGGCAAACTGGTGCTGTTTGAGTACTGCGAGCAGAACGTCCCAGTGCTGTCGAACATTGGAATGGCCATGCGAGTGCGCAACTACGCTGTGCTGCCGACGGGAGCGACCGAGATGGAGCTCGATTATGAGTACGGCACGCGCATGTTGATCCAGGACAAGGCAACGTCTACGCCGTTTATTGGTGTGCTTGCGCCCGGCGAGAGCCAGCAAGCTATCGACAACGATCTGTACCGCACGCCCGTGTTTCAGCACGACGTGCCACAAACAGACTTTTTGCTGATTGTGCGTCGCTCGGGTGCGTCGAACAACCGCGAGTACACGGCATTTGTGCGCCCCATCGACGCACTCTTTGTCGCCGGTCAGATTCTCCCCAAGTGTCCCGTGCCCAAGCCCAAGAGTCGCGCTGTCAAGGATTTTATTGGGGACCGTGTGGTGCACTGGATCAACTGCTCGATGCGCCAGGACGTCGCCAAAAAGGATGCCGACCACAAGGGCCGCAAGGCGCGTCTGCGTGCCGCCACCATTCAGGCCACCAATGTTGTGAAGCAGTTTGCACAGCATCCTATCACCTATGTGCGTCTGGGCGCCATGAAGTGCTGCTACGAGAAGCGCCAGGACGCGTCCAAGCTGATGCTTCTCGACGAGTTTGTTCACATGAAGGACCTGCAAATATTCGATTTCTGTCCGCCACATCACGCGTGTCTTTACGAGGCCATGTGTGCTGGCGAGATGCGTCTCAGGGAGCTTGGTTACGGAAGGTACATGACAATGAGCGAAGAGAGAAATATTATACTAAGACGTTGATTAATTTTAATTTTTTTTTTCTTCTTGTTGCTATGTGTAGTGCGGCGATTGAGGCGGCGAACAAGGCTGCGGCGGAACTGGCCAAGACGGCCGGAGAGGCAGGCACAACTGGACTTGAACTGGAAGTACAGCTATCGCCGTGGAATGTGACACAGAACTTCCTGGACATGGAGGCGGGTCTGTGTCAGCTGAAGATTGTCGGCAATGGCGATCCGACGGGTGCCAGTCTGGGCTACTCGTTCCTGCGTGCGCCTAACAAACCCATTCAGGAGTACCGTGATCCCGACAAGGTTGTTGCCAAGGCACCCCTTGCCAACAGTGATGGTGATCTGAGGTACAAAAAAAGTGATCAATGAATTTTTTTGGTCTTTTATTAATTTTTTTTCTTCAGATTGATGCACTTGGAGGAGGCGCGCAAGACGCTTGAGGAGGAGTTTGGGTTGCCCAAGAGCGAGTTTATGCACTTGCATCGGTGGGGTGTGATCAAGTTGCTGAAGAAGCTGTCGACGGAGCGCGCGCTGGCAGAAGACGACCAAGCGGAGGTGAGCAAGTGGGCTCGCAACGAGCGCTACAGCATCAAGGCACATCAAGAGCGATTTCGACGCGAGCGCCAGGAGCGCTGGGAGATGGAGCGACAGAATTTGCTTGACCGAGACTTGCCGTATGACAGTGATGACGACGATGAGTTGGGATCAGATGGGGAGTCCATGTCGGATCTTGAGGCGGAAATGGAAGATGTCATGGGGCCGGAGGTGACAGAGGAGACAGAGGAGCAGGCACACGAGAGGTTCCTCAAAAAGGTTGCCAGTGGGGCGATGGGCATGGGTGGAGGAGAGTCAGGCACGGACACGGCGGCTGCATCGGGCGCGGCGACACCCAGTGGAGCCGGAGAAGGAGCTGGTGATGCCGAGGACAAGGCACAACGCAAGAAGGACAAGGCGAAGCGACCGGAACGCAAGCCAACATTGCTCAAGATTACGCGCACCGCTGGAAATGGTCGCGTGAACGAAGAGGTGGTCACCGATCCTCGTGTTATTACACGTTACCTTGAGCTGGCGCGAGCCAAAGAGCAGTATGGAGAATAGAAGAGAAGAAAAGAAGAGAAAAAAACAACTCAAAGGACTACTTTATTTCATGTGTAGATTGCGGAAGAAGCAGGAGAGGGAGAAGGAAAAGGTGAAGCGGACACAGGCAGTTCGCACGGCACCGGCAACCACTACGACAGGCCCTATTTCCAAGACGAATGTCATTTGTTCGCGGTGCAAAGAGGTCCGAACCCAAAGACGTATAATAATTATATCATTTCCCTCGTTCATCCTTTTTTTTTTGACTTGTTAGGTGGATGGAGTGAATCGACATCATGCACGAAGCAACAAGAACTGTCCGTCACTGGGACGAGAGGCGCCCAAAGAGAAGCGGAAGAAGGGAGGGGGAGGGGGAGGAGGAGGGGCGAACAAGGCGGGTAAGACACCGGTGCAGATGGAGAGCGGGGCGACGTGGTTGCGACACAATGGGCCCAAGGCCCGGCTGTTTGGCGGGGGAGGCGGAGGAGGTGGTGGAGGAGGTGGTGGGGGCAGTCATAAGCGACGTCGTGCTCAGCAATGGAGTGACGATGAGGATGAAAATCTTTCGGACTATATGGACGACAGTGACGATGGACGGCCCAAGAAACGTGCCAAGAGTGGTGGTGGGGCACGACGACGCACTGGCGGCGGAGGCGGAGGCGGTCGCAGTCGGAGTGGTGGTGGTGGGTCGGATGGATGGAGCTTTGTGGAGACGGTCGAACCGGGGAGTCGACGACGACGCAAGACAGCCCACGACGAATTCAACGAGTTGCTCTTGCGTGCCATCAATTCGTTTTTGCGCGATCCAAACTACGTATGACCAACAGCAATGTCTGTGTGTTTTCTTACTTGTGTGTGTGTGTGTGTGTGTGTCTTTGTTGTTGTTGTGTAGCAACTGTTTGGTGAGCCTGTGAGCGATGAGGTTGCCGAAGGGTACAGTGAGACGGTGACCAATCCAATGGATCTGTCGACCTTGGCCAAAGTAAGTCGTCGTAGTACTTAACGCTATTTAAACGATAGTTCACATGTTTTTAATTTATATTTTGATGCGATGTAGCGCGTAAAAGCGAATACATACCGCGATCTGGAGGCGTTCAAGGGGGATCTGAAGAAGATTGAGGAAAGCTCGCTGGAGTACAATGGGGCAGAACACTATGTGACAAAGGCAGCGCGCGATCTGGTACGGCGCCTCACCAACAACCTTAATGCCAACTCGGTCAAGTTTATGCTGCTGGCCAACAAGGTGGCACTTACGGCGGGTGGGTCGAGCGCCATTGACGATGGTAAGGGGTTCCAATATAGTTATATAATTATATATGTGTGTGTGTTGTCTGATAATGTCTTGTGTTTTTGGTGGGTAGACGACGATCCGTCGGAGAGTGAAGGCGATGACGAGTTTGATCCCGAAGTGGCCGATTCTGATGTGGCGGAAGACGAAGAGGAAGATGAGGAGGACTCGGACGAGGAAGAAGAAGACGACGACGACGACGAGGACTTTTTTGAATAGCAAACTACTTGTAAAACAGCAAACATTTTTCGAAAGGCTGAACTCATTAGTCATTGAATCGTTTCAAAATTCAAACATATCACATGCAAGTTCTTGAGAAACACAAGTAATTATGATTAAGAAAAAGAGAAAATCAAAAGTTAAAAGATAATCATTGAATTTTGAATAAGATGGCGTATAACATTCCACCGTCTGACAATAGCGACTGGTACAATGGCAACACGGGGGGCGCTGCAGGGCCGAATGCATGGGATACAGCGCCCCCGCCGCCAATGTCCGCCTACCAGCAAGGCGGAGGAGGAGCAGGAGAGCAGCCGCAGCAGGCGCACTATACGCCAGCACATCACTACGCGTCTGCGCCGCAGCAGCCGCCGCCGCAGGCCTCTCACAGGCCTCAACAGCCACAGCAGTATTCCCACCAGCAGTGGGCACCTCCGCCGGGCCCGCCACAGCAGCAGCAGCAGCAGCAATACAATCAAGGTGATTATTTTATGTGTGCGCAATGAGAGAACGAGCGAAAGACAGACATGAGAGAGAGAGAGAGAGAGAGAGAGAGAGAGAGAGAGAGAGAGACAAAGAGACACCGCGGCAGAGGGGCGAGGGGTCGGGTCTGGAGCTCATTGCAAGTTGCATGTATGTGTTGTTGTTGTTGTGTGTGTGTGTGTGTGTGTGTGTTTCAAATATTTCGCCGTGCGTCTGAACCCGCTCTGTTTTCATCCCATGTACAGGACCCGTCGCCACAAACATGCCGCCAGCGTCGTCCAATGCCATGGGTCCCGGCTACACTACCAATGCGGGCGCCAATACGGCGCTGATCTCGTCGTTTGCGTCGAATTTCATTCAGGGTGCTGGCGAGTCGTTTGTCAAGGAAAACGTACTGTTAAGACGAAGAGAGCGAAGAGAGAGCTTAATTTTTTTTTGTTTGTTTTTTGTGTGTTGCGTGTAGATGGGTGCTGTGGGAGGAGCAGTAGACCGTTCCAAGAGTCTTTTGCGCTACTATTTCCATGTGAACACGAAATATGTGGGAAACAAACTGCGCATTGTGCTCTTTCCCTTTTCCAACAAGGTCAGAACAAGTTAAACTTTTGCCAAGGGACTAACAATCATCCGTGTGCGCGTCCATGTAGAGTTGGGATCGACGACGGACCTCGTCACAGGAGTACATGTTGCCTCGCGACGACCTCAACGCACCCGACCTGTACATCCCAAGTAAGGTGACGGAGGGGCGAGTGTGTTTGCTTAGCGTGTGTGTGTCTGTCTGTGTGTGTGTGTGCTTAGTGTGTGTGGTTAGTGTGTGGTTAGTGTGTGTGGTTAGTGTGTGGTTAGTGTGTGGTTAGTGTGTGTGTGTGTGTGTGTGTGTGTCTCATTCGCATTGTTCTCGCATGGTCATTCATGGTCCCGTCAGCCATGGGGTTTGCGTCGTACGTGATGCTGGTGGGGCTTCTCCTGGGCACACGGTCCCTCTTCACTCCAGAGTCTCTTGGTGCTACTGCCTCCTCTGCTCTTCTCTGGCTCTTCTCCGAGGTTTTTTTGCTCTTTTCTACTTTTTATTTGCTCAACATCACTCCCAATGGCTCCTCCGTCCATTGGCTTGATTTGCTTGCCTTCTGTGGCTATAAATACGTTGGGTAAGATAGAGAGACAGAGTAAGAGACAGAGAGAGACTTATTCTTTCTTGGGTATTGTTATTGCATTTTTTTAGGATCAATGTGACACTATTGAGCAAAATAATGTTTCCTGATTCCCTGGTGTCACTATGCGTGTGTCTATACTGTTCAATTACAGTCGCTTGGTTCACCGTAAGACCAAATTTTTTCTGTTTTGTTCGCACTTTGGTGTCTGTGTGTTGTCATTGTGTTTTTTTTTTGCCTTGTTGTCTCGTTGTTCTCTTTGTCTCTCATTCTCTGTGGGGTTCTCACTACTACCTATGCCTCCTATACTTTCCTTTGTCCCTCATTGTTCTCCAATCTCTCTCCCTTTTTCTCTCAGCTCAAAGCCCTTAAGCCTGTTATTATGGACGAGGCCCATGCGGGTGCTCATGTTGGCCGCAAACGCAGAAACTACTTCTTCCTTATCATTTCAAGTAATCTACACACGCAAACTCAGCAGTGTCTTGTCCCATTCATTCCTCTCTCTCTATTATAGTTTTGCAGGCTTTCTTTACGTACTATCTGACTCGTTTCTGATTCCACGTTTGGAACAAACACATCAAGATTACATTAAAATATAGCACTTTCTCTCTCTCGTTTATGGGACCAAACCATTTAATTTATCACTCAGTCAAATACAAAAGATCGAAATTCGAATACACTCAGAGTTTTGTGCCAAACATGTTCCACAGCTCGACGCACCGACGCTGGCTTGTGCCGGACCTGGAACAGATTCGAGCACGCCGCGCGGAGGCCAACGAGAAGGCAGTGAAGCAGCTGACAAGAGCCGCGCAGCAACGCACTTCCTCCGGCGCACTTCCCCAGTTTCTCACGGCCGAACAAGAGCTCCTTATCTGCCACGAGACAGAGCAGAAGCTCGTGCTCTCCTGTGGAGCAATCCCCAACATTCCGCTGTCGCCAAATGTTCTGGTATGGCAAGAGAGGGCGAGAAGTCGTCCCTGAAACGAAACGAAACCGACCGATTGCAGACGTGTGCCCTTACCTACTTCAAACGGTACTATCTGGACAACTCAGTGATGAACTACGACACTACGCACATGATGTACGAGAGAGAGAGAGAGAGAGAGAGAGAGAGAGAGAGAGAGAGAGAGAGAGAGAGAGAGAGAGAGAGAGAGAGAGAGAGAGAGAGTTAGTGACACAACAACTCACGAACAAGAATTTTTTAGACTGATTGTTTTTACCGCATGTGACCACAAAGAGCGCCGGTTGAACATCAATAGTGGGCAGAGCAAAAACACTCTCAAACTCATCCGTTGCATTACCAGTCCTAACACCAAAGAGAATAAGACGAAGAAAAAACGAACACACTCATTGGATTCTTACCGTTTCCAGTACACAGAAATGGACCCGAGAGAGCGAGAAGAAGTGTCAGGCTCGGCAATATTGGTCTGTGTGTGAGAGGAATTCGCACGAGCAGTGGTACAGAAAGCCATTTGATCCCCAGAGCGGAGAGTGAGAGGATCTATATATAAAAATATATTTAAAAAACGAGTGCGTGAGTAAAAGAGGCGCGGAGATGGTTTAAGGGTTTGTACTGGATAGGCTGTGTCCGTGCTGAGAGACAAGAGAGAGGGAAGAGGAGAGGGAAGGAGTGATGCGGAGAAGGGTGAGGCCGTCAGGGGCATTGCAGCGGAGGGTGGTAACGATGGGGAAGAGACGTGGGGAGGAGAGGGAGAGCGGAGCCTGGAAGCAGGCTTGGAGGGGGTGGACGACGGGAAGGGACGCAGAGTGGGCGGCCGTGCACGAGTGGGTGGTGGAGCCAAGCGGGAGGGTGTATGAGGCACGGGTGGTGAGACTGCATTGCGATGGAGAGCGCTGTTGTTGTTGCTGCTGTTGCTGTTGTGGTGGTGTGGCAGCGGTGGATGAGATGGCGGTGCCTGAGCACAAGAGAAAGAGGGACTCGCTTGCGGTTGTGTTGGGTTCGAGTGGCGCACTGAGGTTGAGGGTGAGGGATGGACCCATGGGAATGCGACTGGCGTTGCACAGTGAGTACGCGACCAGCGTGGTCTCGCCTGTGCTGGGCGATGCCCCAGATACATCCACGGTGATCTTGACGGCATCACACGCGACCAACTCATTGTTGCACAGCTCAATGCGCATCGGACACATCTCACCAACAAGCACAGGGGCTGTGTCGACGACAAGACGCACTGACAGCTGGGCGGCGCGCGGGGTCACACGGACAACGGGCCGCGGCACAATGGCGTCCCATGCGCCCGAGCACAGCTGAGCGGCCTTCTCCGGCGTGTCAATGAGAGCGGCGTACCGTGAAATCATCAGTGTCTTGGCATTGCCTGCGTTGCCGCCGCGACGAGCCGCTTTGAAGCCTTCAGTGATGTTCCACGCAAGGCGCACACTCACTGCGTCGCCACCAAGTTCAAGAGTGACGCGTGAGCAGTCAAACTGAGCACCAGCAGAGACAGGTGAGGGTGGCACAGCAGCACCAACACCAGTAGCAGTCGCGTCGCTCTCTGAAGAAGTCGAGGGAGTAGAAGCTGGTGCGGCAGTGGTGGGTGGGGGAAGAATAGGACAGATGTCAAAGGTGTACATGTATGTTTGGTCGGGGACAAGCTGGACAAGCGCATTGGGGTTGTCGGGCGAAAGAGACTGTGAGAGTTCAGTGCGATCCGAAGAAATTGAAGGAGTTGAAGGGGTGGAAGTCGCTGTCGCAGTGGGGGTGAGACCATAGACAAGAGAAACACGACGGGCGCGGAGGGGGTATGGAGTGTGGGTGCGGATGAACACGCGCAGTTGTATGGTATCACCGGCAGAGCACTGTGCAGTACTAAACTGCACTGCGCACGCGAGGGGCGACATGGAGCCGTGGAGGTCGATGGGTTCGGAGGGAAGTGAGGAGAGAATGCGAGACCAGCTGGCGTCGGAGACAGCGCGGTCAATGCCGCCGCGGGGCAGCAGACGCGGGTTGAGCTGCGTCGGGGGCTCGGGGACAATACCATCAAGCACACGCTGGATGTCGTGCTGGATCGACTCGCGTGCGGGTGAGCCCAAGGCAACGTTCTCAAAGGCAATTTGAAGGTATGTGTTCATCTGAGCGGCACAGTAGGCAGAGACAAACGAGTCTGCGAGTACAGATGCTAGCATAGCATGCCATCGCTCACGACGGTACTCGTGCGCGACACGCAGGTAGGACTGAAGTGCGCGTTCGTGTGCGTTGGCATGGGCATTCTCACGGGCCATTTCGGTCTTGAGTGCGTAGATGACACGCGTGGCAACGCGGTGGTGGTAGCGCTCGCAGGCCTCGGCAAGGAGACAGAGAATCTCGTCGCTAGCCTTGACAGGCGAAAGTGGCACATATGGGTCTTGGCCATAGAAGAGCAGTGATGAGTCAGTGTCAGTGTCATCGATGTCTGCAGTTGGTGTGGTGAGGCTGTCAAGTGGCACAAAGTTGAGAGTGGCGCGGGAGCGGACAGCGTGGTGAGCAGCGAGACGGTAGTAGGCGCCCGGGTGCTGGTGGCCGTCGGTGCTGTGGGCACTGGCGGAGAGCAGATCCGCAAAAACACGGTGTTGGTCGGCGAGCCAATGGTGGTGGTCGGCAAGCTCAAGGAGTTGCGCAGGCGAACACTGTTGTTGTTGTTGTTGTTGCTGTTGTTGTTGTTGTGAGTGAGAGCGAGACGAGGGAGAGCCAAAAGGGGAAAGAATAGCACCGGTACTGGGGACACTGGCGCGCAAAGAGCCGCCGGTGGAAGAAGAAGAGATGGCGTAGTGTTGAATGTGCGTGCGATGCTGGTCGCGAGCCTCACGCGCGCTCCCGAGCGACAGGTGAAGCGAGCAGATCTTGCGGTGGAGCAGAGCGGCGACCCAGCGGACTTCGCGCTGAGAGCACGTGTTGACATCTTTGAGGTGCATGTAGGCGCTGCCGTAGTACTTAAGGGCGCTGCGTGCGTCACCACGGCACTCGGCAAAGTGGGCCATTTTGAAGTAGTGACGCGTAATGAGGTGCACTTGAGTCTGGCGGTTCAGCTGGTCACGCACATTCTTGATGCGTCGTGCACGATCACGGCAGTAGTGCGACGCCTGTTCGTAGACGGCAGCATCGATGTGTGCCGCGTCCGTTGCAAGGTCGCCGTTGGGCAAGAGCGACAACAACGGTACTCGCATGTCCACACCCCACTGACGCCGCGCACCAAACGTGCGCTCTTCCACAAGCTGATCCGATGCTGGTGCTTCCGTGATGCACAACACTGGAACAATCTTCGTGCCGCGACTCTTCACTTGGGCTCTGCAAATGACAGAGTGCCAAATGAACATAAAACAGTCTCCATGTCAATATAAAAAAAAAAAAAAAAAAAAAAAAAAAAGAGACACCGAATGGAAAATGGAGTTTTACCGAATATTCTGCAGTGTCGAAGCACATTCCATTTCGCGAGCAGACCAGTTCGGGTCGTTCCAGTTGATCTCAAGGAAAACGAGCACCACAGCGGGCACGAGTGTCGTGTGCTTGTGAATCCATTTGCGCTTGAGAATCCCGATGGATGCGGCGGGTGAAGAGAGCGCTGCTGCGGCCGCTTCGTCGCTCGGGGCGGGCCCCGGGGCGGAGGACGTGACACTGGAAGATCGATCGTCGCCTTGGGCGGCCGGCTACGGGGAAAGGGCAAGGGGAAAGCGGGTGGTGAGGAGGACAAAGAAAAAGCGGGATGGACATCGAAACAGTGAGAGAGAGATAGAGAGAGAAGAAAGAGAAAAGAGATTGTGAGCTGATCGTACCAGGCGACTACTCTTGGGCAGCGGGAAGGGCTCTTGGTCGGTATGTACAAGGTAGGTGATGGGGCGCCGTTCGCCCGACGAGGCTGCTGCCGCTTGCGTCGCTGCTCGGAGCGCCCCTAAGAGAGGGGCGCGCGACACGGGCAGGCCCACCAGAGAGCACAAGGCCTGGGGGTTGTTCTGGAGTTCCCCAGGTAGAGACATGAGACGAAATAAAAGTGTCAAAATTTAAGTTTTTTCAGTTGGACTTGACTTGTTGTTTACGTTCACCGTTCACAGTCACTTCACATCACTTTTTTTTGTATAACATCCCTGTGTGCATGCGGCGACCGAGGATTCTGGTTTGCGTAGCACTAGTGTGCGTCGCGCTCCTGATCGAGGGTGTCTATGCGGGTGCTGACTACTATGCGCTGCTGGGCATTGAGCGAACCGCAACATCGAAGGAGATCAAGAAAGCGTACAAAGTGAAGGCTCTCGAGATGCACCCCGACAAGAATGTTGAGGTATGGCCATGTACCAGCTGCCATTGCGCGTTTGGCGTGGAGGGGGAGGGGGGTTTGGTTTTTTGAGAGAGAGAGAGAGCCGCAGATCAAAATTTGCGGCGACGAATGAGAAAATTCCACGTCGACTCTGTTTGTCTGGTGGTGGGGGTGCGTGCGATCGGACCCGCCCTACCATGGGGGCTCTTGGGTTGGGTGTCGTTGGTTGCAGTCGCGTGCGGAACAGACTGTGATCTGGCGTCAGAGCGGCAGTCGAAAGAAGAGCGCAGAACTTTCTCTGTTTCTCTCACGTCTCTCTCTCACTTTGTTTCTTTCTCCCTCCTCTCTCTCTCCCCCCCTCTCTCTCTCTCTCTCGCTGTCGTTTATTAGGACCCCGATGCACACGACAAGTTTCTTAAGATCAACGCTGCCTATGAAGTGCTCAAGGACGAGGAGATGCGAAAGAAATACGATCAGTTTGGCGAAGAAGGACTTAACGAGGAGAAGCAACGACCGCAAGACCCCTTTGCGAATCTGTACGACAACGAGCCGACCGTGGTCGATCTGGACCACCAGGCTTTTATGAGTCGCGTCATGAACTCACGGCAGGCCTGGTTTGTTAACTTTTACTCTCCCCAGTGCGGTCACTGTGTTGAAATTGTGCCCGACGTAAGAATGTTGAATCATTATATTATTATTATTATATGATATAATGTGTGTGTGTCTGTGCGTAGTGGAAGGAGACGGCTCGTCAACTTGACGGCACGGTGAAAGTGGGTGCAGTGAACTGTGCGCGACAACAAATGCTGTGCCACCAGTTCAACATTCGTCGCTATCCGTCGCGCGTCTTCTACCGTCCCGACGTCGACAAGCACCGCACAGCCCCGGCTCTCTTCAAGGGTGATGGCGTCGAGGAAATGGTCAAGTTTTCACTCGATCTTCTTCAGATTCAGATTCAATCGTAAGACGAGACAACCCCAAACCATTCCGATAATATTATTATATTATTGACGTCTTCCATTGTATATACGATTCAGTCGGTCGTCTCCAATGCCACTTGAAGGCTCTAAGATCCGTGTCCATGGCTTCTGTCGCACGTCTTCAGACTGCGACGAGCTGCGTCTCGAGCTGAAAAAGGTATTGCAGAGCGAGAGGAGAAAGCCACAACGTGACGTGTAGAGAATGTCTTTGTGTTTTTTTTTGACTGTCCTCATGTTCTTTCACGGTAGGTCTCGGCCATTTTGGGTGAATTGGTGCGAGTGATTCTTGTGGAGTGTGACAGCAGCAGTAACAGCGAGGATGAGAGGGACGCGTGTACGAGCGAGTGTGAGTCGTCGTCATCGTCGTGGATGGAGGCGTTCACAGTGGCTGGAGAGCGCAAACGAGTGTGTCTGACGGGGACGAATGGGAAGCAAGTGGCGCTGGAAGTGTTTGCGCTGGTGCCATCTGCCGTGGCGCATGTCGATGGAAGTGCACTGCCACAGGGCCTTTTTGACGAACAGAGTGGAGTGGCCGCGGTGATTCGCGCGCGACTGTTGTTTGTGCGGGATGTGGATGCGTGTGACGAGCGCTGTCAGATGCAACTGCTGTCGTTTGTGCGTCTTGTGCAGCGTGGACGGCTGAATGGGGTGCAGGTAGACGGCCTGGTGATCGACGGACACTATGCGGAGATTGCTCAGTCGCTGTTTGGTGGCGGGACAGTCATGTCACGACCGACAGTGGTACTGTGGCGTCGCGAGGGCACGTTTGAGGAGTATTTGGGTGACATGAGCGACACAGCGGAGCTTGAGCAGTTTGCCGAGGACGCAGCGACGTCGACGGTGCGTGCGCTGTCGCCGCGCGAGCTGACACGAATCATTGGTGGAAATGACGAGGAAGTGGTGTGGATTGTGGACTTTTTCACGCCGTGGTGCGGACCGTGTCGCGAGATGGCGAGAATGCTGCGGGAGGCGGAGCGGCAGGTGCACCAGCAGCGGGGAGACCGGAAGATCCGCTTTGGCACGGTGGACTGTGCTCGTCATGGGGCTGCATGTAGCCACATCCGCCAGTATCCGTCACTGGTGCTGTACCGTCCGACGGGCGAGAGTGTCCACCATTTTGGCGGTGGGCACATGCAAGATGGCTCTGAGAACATTGTGTCGTTCATCAACGATGTGCTTGACGAGCGAGTCGCACGTCTGACCATTGACAACTTTGACGCCACTGTGGTTCCGGGCGAGGCGGACTGGTTCGTGGCGTTTAGTTCGCCTCGCTGGTGCCCGCCCTGCCGTGATTACCAGAGCCAATTTATGGCGGCTGCCCGGCAGCTTCCGCAGTTGCGCTTTGGCCATGTGGACTGCGACGACGAAGGTGAGCTGTGCCAACGCTTCTCCATTGGATCCTATCCGTCTACCATGTTTCTCAAAATTAAGAAACGCGATCCGGTAAGAGAATGGAATGTGTTTTTGCAAAAGTAGAGCACTTCTTATACAATTGTGTGTGCATACCAGTCGATGCGAGTGGAGAAGGATCCCCACACGCCAATCCAGCCGGGGTTCATGCAGACACAGGGTGTCGTTGAGATGTACTACCAGCACTCGACGACGTACGTCCAGAAGATTGGTGGGAAGAACTTCCATCAAAAAGTACAGATGGGACAGGTACGAATCCATTTTGCAAGTGCGCGACGCACAGCGTTTATGTAATGTGTGTGTGTGTGTGTAGCAAGCAGTGCTTGTGTCGTTTGGGGCCAACTGGTGCGGGCCGTGTCAGGAGTTCAAGCCCATCTTCCGACAGATTGCGCAGCGGGTGGCTCAGTTGGCGAATGGTGTTGAAGAGGACGCTGATGCGGACGAAGTGGGCCGCAATGGGATTGTGTCATTTGGGATTGTTGACTGCGCGATGAACCAACGGTTGTGCTCGCAAGTGCCGCAGCTGGCGCACTACCCTATGATGATGTTGTACATGGGCGGCGAAGGGCGACGCCAGCCGCATCCCATCCACGGCCACATATGGGATGCGGAGGGCATTGCGCATGAAGTCGCGCAGATGCTCGATTCCTTCCGTCAACGCGATGAGCTCTGACATGCGTATTTTTTTATTGATAATAATAATTATTACTATTAATGTTTGAACAAACTAATAATATTATGTGTGCGTGTGTCTTTTCTATTGGGATTTGAGTGCTTGTGTGATGCGATTGATGAGCAAAGTGATGTGATCGAGGGTAGTTTCACGCCCGACGCTCAATCGGAGTGCTTTGAGGGCACATTCGTGTGAGACGCCGCTGCGAATGAGCGTCTTGGAGGCACCTCCGTGGGCGTGGCAGGCAGCGCCGGTGCTCGCAAAAACACCGGGGAGTGCAGCAAGCAAGTGTGCGCCCGATTGAGTGATGTCAAGCAGCGCTATATTGCAGGTGTTGGGCAGACGCAGAGCGTGTGCACCGTTGACCACCACACGCGATGCCCCGAGTGCTGCACGAAGTCCCTCTTCAAGTGCGTCGCGTGTCCTTCTCATCTCAAGCGCGTGTGTGTCCAGCTGCTCCGTGACGAGTGCAGCTGCCGCGCCCAGTCCAGCGATCATAGCGACATTTTCGGTGCCCGCCCGCAGACCAGTCTCTTGGCCTCCCCCAACAAAGAGCGGCTGAAGTAGAGCGCGATTGCGCGCATAGAGTGCACCTACACGAGGTCCGTAGAATTTGTGTCCGACAATGGTGAGAAAGTCGACAGCGAGCGCCGAGACGTCGACGGGTATTTTGCCAATGGCTTGTGCGGCATCAGTGTGCACTAAAATGGAGGGGAACAGCGCCTTGAGCTGCCGCGCCATGTCGCCCACGGGCATGATGATGCCCGTCTCGTTGTTGGCAAGCATGACCGACACAAGAACGCGCTCGCCCTCCTGCACGCCGGCGTACACCTTGCGCGCCGCCTCCACCACCTGACGAGCCGCAAATGTGTCGAGTGGTGTGAATGTGCTTTGTGAGTTGTTGTTTACATCATACCGATTCGGCGGTCACCACGCCATTCGTTGCTTCGACAATAGTGACAGAGGCACTGTGGCTGTCGCGCAGACGCTGGCAGGGAAGCTCGACAGACGGGTGCTCAATGTTTGACGTGATGATGTGCTTCACGCTGGGCAGACCGCGCTCCAAGACCCACGCGTTGGCCTCGGTGCCGCCCGACACAAAGACGATGTCCTGGTCGTCGTGGGCACCGACCAGGCGGGCGACCTGCCTGCGCGCAAGGTCGACGGCGGCACGAGCTGCTCGACCGGCCGGGTGTTGCGACGACGGATTCCCCCACGCGCTCAGCAGCGTTTCTGAGATCACCTGCGCGACCTCCTTGGCAACAGGCGTTGTCGCGTTGTTGTCGACGTACACTGCGCTATCCATGTCCATGACAGGCAACAAATTTAGAGTCATCATATTGTTATTTGTTGTTGATCAAGGGGAGATCATAATAACTATAGCTTAGTCAAACTCTGAACCAGGACTCCAAGAGTAACCGAGTGAAAGTAGACTCTAGCGACTAGACTGTGGGGTAGAAGCAATTAAGGACGAGCACTGTAGACGAGCGCCTTCCACCGTGCTTTCAATCTGGGCCAAACGCCCAATGCCGGAGTGAGTGAGTGAGTGAGTGAATGCCCAATTACAACTACTTCTTTTCTTCTACTTCTTTTATAATACATCATGGCACTCAACGACGACGAAGTCGCAAAACAGATCCAGCACATGGTTGCCTTCATCAAGTCGGAGGCAACGGAGAAGTGCCAGGAAATCGAGGCCAAGGCCAACGAGGAGTTCTCCATCGAAAAGGTGCCCGCGCCCGCGCCCTGCCGCCTCCCTCTTGCTCCCCCCTTCCCCTCACTCCCCTACCACTCTTGTTTCTATTGTCTTTCTCGTTTTTTTTTTTTTTTTTTTTTTATGATGGATTGTGCGATGCCACGACGACAACGGAAATACGGGGCCAATCGCCGGTTTGGAGCGCACGGGGGGCGGGGCTGGGGGCAACTAGACGAGCCCAGCGCAGGCGAGCGCGAGGCGTGCAGCGTACGCGATGCGCTGACGACACACAGACCAAACAAATGTCTTGAGGGGAGGAGGGATGGAGCCGCGACGGCCAACAACAACCGCTGCTATGCACACACGTTGATCTACAATACCTGTTATGTAGGGGGTGAATAAAAAAATTGGTTGAAACTTGAAAGTTGAAAGTTGAAACTCGAAAGTAGAAACTGAAAAATGAAACCAAAACGTGTCTGTCATGAATAATTTTTCAACTCCTTTGGTTCACTTCTCCTGCGACGACTCGTCGTCATTCTCGGCCTTCTCACTTTCATGCACGTTGAAAATGTGCACCAGGTCATTTACATCGCTGAAAGGGTGGCCCAGACGCACGAGACGGCGTGCAATGCCCGTCTGCAACATCAATGCGAGTTATATTATGACAGTTTGATCAAGTTGGTCCCTATTGTACCTTTCCAAACATATTCCACAAGAGAACGCCGACCACGTGACGGTCGCGCATGTAGAAGACAACACCCTTGTTGTACTCGCGCGAGTCCTGTGCCAACTCACTCGCACTCTCACTGACCAACTGCAACAAAGTGTGTGTCAAGTCACAAATCACTCACAATCTCTCCCTTTTAGCTGTTAAAAACAAAGAAGAAGAAAAAGAAGAAGAAGAAAAAAAAAAGGTTGATCGTACCTCATCACCGTCATGCGCCCACACACCGACCGTCTCGAGCGACGAGTCGACGAGCCCCACAGCCTCAAAGCCGACCTTGGGCCCGAGATCACTCCAGAACATGCTCTGATGCGCATAGGGACGCACACCGCCCGCCATGTTCTCACCCGCCAGACGCCCTGAGATCACCGCGTGATCGTGGTGCTCAACGCGACGACGGCCCAGCGTAATGTCATGGAATGACGCACAGTCTCCTAAGAAAACAAACATGTGTGCAAAACATTGGAGGTAGCATTAGGGTTATAAGAATAAGAGTGAAGGGGCAGGGTGTACCGGCAACATAGACATTGCTGCGCGTCTCGAGCTCAGCATTAGCAATGATTCCGCCATTGTCTCGGTCAATCTCAAGACCAGCGCGTCGAGCCAACTCCACATTGGGCGTCACACCCACGGCCATCACAACCTCATCGACAACAATCTATAGAGCAACCAAGTACTACTTTAAGATAGGGTGTTTATCATGTACCATCGTTCGTACCGAGTCGCCGTTAGACAGGCCCAAAAGAAGACGACCACCGTCGGTCTGGGCAACGGAGTGGACGCGGGCATGGGGCACGACGCGCACGCCTTGGTCGCGCACGCGCTGCGTTGTCCATTCGCTCAGGTAGCGCGGGAAGACGCGCGCCAGATTGCCCTGTTCGGGGAAGATTTGTGTGACTGTCTCGAGAGAGCACGTGGGGTCTTGGGCGCGCTGGGCGAGGGCAACGCTGAGTTCGGAACCAAGGAAGGAGCCGCCAACAACGGCAACGTCGCGGATGGACGAGCGCGCGAGCCCATCGAGACGCACAAAGTCATCGTGGCGACGGAAGAGTGTCACGTGGTCAGCAATGGGCTGCGGGGAGTCAATGAAGAGCGGCACTTCGACGGGCTGTGCACCCGTCGCGAGCAGACACTTGTCGTAGGTGACGCGACGACCGTCGGACAGTGTGAGGCGCTGACGACGCAGCTCCAGACGAACTGCTGTTGTGCCTGTGAGCACTGCTACGCCTCCTTCGTCGTGGGGACGCGCCATGAGCTCCTCCGGTGTGCAGTAGAATTCGCTGGGTTTGTACACAAGATCGCGCTGTTGGCCGTTCCAGTCGATGAACTGCTTGGCGTCGACCGTCTTCTTGGGACTGAACCACATTTCCTTGCTGAGGGGCGGACGAGCGTACGGCAAGGCGTCTTCGCCAGCAATCACCAGAATGCGAGCCTTGCGATCCTTGTCCATGATCCCGCGCATCGCCGAGAAGCATGCGGTGCCGCCGCCGACGAGCACGTAGGTCGCGTGCAGCTCGCCCGCCTCGAGAATCTGCGCCTTTTTTGGCACGGACGCAGCCTTAGCCGGGTCCTCGGAGGAAGTGCGCGGCAGTGATGGGGTGGAGGAGGCAGGGGAGGGGGCAGAGGGGGAGGAGGAGGGCGCCAACGATGGGGTGTGAGGGGCAGCCGAGGACGGCGCCTCAAAAGACTCTGGCGCAGTCGCTTGGTACACCTGCAAAGGGGGAGAATGGGCAGGCAAGGGGATGGGTGGGCGCGTGTGTCAGGATGGTGGAGGCAAGGCAGGGGAGTGATCGCGTACGTATGTCACAGCACCGGCGAATGCGCCCATGGCGACCATCAACGGGACGTTCCAATCGGCGCCCGCCTCTGATCCACGGTGGCTGCACAGCAAGGGGAGAGAGAGGGGAGGAGGGGGGATGCGGTTAGTGGGTTGGTGGGATCGCTGCCGGCGTGGGTGGCGTACGCGGAGGAGGAGGACGAGGCGAAGCGACGTCGCTGAGAATGATACCATTCTCGCACTTGTCTGGATGCGACAGGCCGCACAGTCGACGCCGCTGATCCAAACAGTCTGTTGAGAGACTGGCGAAACATGATAGAGTGCGTGAAAGAGGGGAAGAAGAATGCCGATTTGACGATGAGATTATTGAGACTAAAACTCTCGGGTGAATGATCATTCCTTCGTTTGATCAAGACGAAGGGAGAGAGCTACGGCAGCAAACTCGCTACCACCGAATGTAGTCAGTTGCTTCATGCTTGCCTGTTACTGATGTTAGTGAGTACCTTGTGCCATCACTAAGCAACATTGATAATTTATCTTTCCATTCATAACTTATTTCTGTTTGTGCGAGATTGCAAATCAAAAGAGTTATTTATTTAAGAGTAACTTTATTTGTCGATCACACAATGCTCCCTCGATCACGGCTTACGGTCCTTGCCGTCGCCGTCACTGTGTGTGTGATGGTGGCACTGCGGTCATCATCGTCGTCGTCGGGTGCGACCGCCCATGCAGACAGCGAGGAGGGCGTTGTGGTACACGGCCGGTCATTGTCGCGTCCTCCTCCTCCTTCTTACTCCCTCGTTTTGCAGTCGATTGTGCATGCGAACGAAGCACGCGAACAGACGCGCCAAGTGGACGTCGGTGGCGCTCGCGCGGCTGCCGCAGCAGCGCCTCCCGTGGTGTTTGCGGCGCCCATTGAAGTGCGCGACAGCATTGCGCCAACACGCCTCACGTCGCCGCAGATCGCTCCCGACGCCCTCGACGGCTATCGGGGGAAGCAAAGCCAGGCAAGGTGGCGGTTTATGGAGGCGGCGGTGCGCGAGGAGCGCGGCGAAGGCGTCATCATCGACTACGGCGCTGCCTTTGGCTTCTTCTCGCTGCTCACTGCCGATCTCAACCGACAGTGGAAGCCGTGGGTCCTCTCCGTCGACGACCAACGCCAGAACCATGGCTTGGTCTACCACTCGAGCAAGATCACCGAGTACACTCTGGACCATTGTGTGCTCTGCAAGTGCCCTTTCTCCATCGACCTCATCAACGACTTTGCCCGACGCGGCGTCCAATTCCACATCCAGTTTCTCATGAGTATCTTCCACTGGCTTCCCATCAAAGACGAAGTATGCGCCTCGTCTTAACACTTTGATCCTTTTATTTTCTCCCACCACTCATGGTCCCCTCTCGTAGAACCATCACAAAGAAGTCCTTGGGAATCTGCTGGCCTTGTCGCCAGTCACCTTTATTGAGCTTCCTCATCGACTTGAGGGACCCGGTGACCAGCGAGTGTGGTAAGCAGCAAAAGAAATTGGCTAGCACGCTTCTGTCTGTCTTCTTAAGTCTGCCTTTTCTCCATTCCTGTCCAGGTACGGGTCGCGTAGGGAACCAGCGGAGACCATTTCGGACGCTTTGGCACACCATGGCGACGTGGGTACTGTCACCCTACTTGGCGCCACTCCCGCCAGTGGCTCAGGGCTGTGCCAGCGCGACGAAATGCGCGGCAAACCCTGCACCAGACTCACTTTTATTGTGCGCAACTCCTCGGCCAAAACCCGTTTTGAAGCAGCGGCAAAGGGTACATACACATTACGCACTGTGTTGAGTGTGCGCAAACACATTGTCGCTTGTATTTTAGGCAAAGACGCGCAAATTGCGCGAAGTGCAATGGAGGCGCTTCAGTGTCAAGGCGACCGGCGCTTCTTTGGCGAGTCCCCCTGATTGTATTGCAACATAGTCACCATTCATTGTAGAAGTATAGAAAAGCAATAAACAATGAGAAGCGTCATCTTGTTATTATCTAAAATATAAATTTAATTCTAATGAGTCCATTTTGGTATGAGTCACAGATCTGCACCTATGAACTATCGATCAGAAGCAAACAATAAAGCAGTCAAGCGTCAATCAAGTTCAAAACTAATTAAACTAAATATTAATTTGTCCCTGTTCAATAAATGTGCATGTCTGTTGCTCCCCCAACGCGTTTGCGGGTCGTGAGTTTGGGCAACTCTGGAGTGGTGATGATGAGGAGAGGAATTAATGTGTTTAGAGGATGCAAATGAAAATCATCCAATCATAGGGGAAATCCTGTCTTATTAAGCGTCACTGCGAAGGAGCCTTTGTGCCAGAGTACATGTCTACCATTGGAGTTGACTACGGCACCCTGGTTGTTTCAGATTTGCTCAAAATCGATTTTTTCGACACAGCGGGATCTGATCTTTTCCGCACGACTCGCGAAGAATTTCTTGTCCTGGCCGATGCGGCCCTGCTGGTGTACGACGTGACCAATTATGCATCGTTTGACGCACTGCACGGCTGGTTGACTCTTTTGGACCGAGCGACGTGCCATTCCATTGTTGTGTGCGGTAACCAAGGCGACAAGCGTGACACCACAGACCCTTCTCGCTGTGTCCCTGCCGCGCAGGGACGCGCCTGGGCCGACCAGCACCAAATTCCTTTCTTTGAAACAAGTGCTCTCACAGGCGAGAGCGTTCACGAAGCGTTCAGTTGTCTCGTCAATTGCAATAGTCTCAACCAACGTAATAGTTAATTGAGGACAACATGAACTTATTGAACCCTGTTCTCAATTCTCGTAATTGTTCTCTTTCTCTTAATAATAATGATAATAATAATCTTATTATAATAATAAGTTTATTATTATTAATTGTGTTGTGTATTGCTTTTCTCATTATAAATGTACAACAATAAAAACTTTCTATTACTATAACATTTCTACTTGGGCTTAAAATGCAACAGCAGATCGCCAAGCTCTTCGAGACCGTCGCCCGTGTGCGACGACACTGCAACCGCACCGGCAAACACCACTGCCTTTGGCTGCGTCGTCGCCTTCTTCTTCTTATGCGCCTCCGTCTTTTCCTCTCGCTGCTCGCGACGCACCATCTCATTCCACTCAACATTGGTATACTCAATGCACTGCTGCGCAAGAATTCGCTGTTCGTCCGACTCGGTTTTGGTGAAGGCGACGGCAAAGGGTCGCGACCGCAGCACGTGCGCTCCCTGTGCCCCCTTGGAGCGATACGCATGGACCTCATGTAGCAGCAGCGACACCGTTTCGCGTGCCGTACGAAACGGATCGCGTGGCGACAACTGAAAGCCATTGATGTCGATGACAAAGAGCAGCCCGCGCGTGCGCTCCAGGTGCCGCAGAAACCGATGGCCCATCCCTCGATTGGCATGCGCACCCTCCACCAGACCAGGCACATCTGCAATTACAATGCGGTGCGGCATAGTGCTATTGTCAAATACCATGGAGCCCAGGTGTGGCCGAAGCGTCGTAACTACACGCACAGGAGAAAAACAAAAAGAAAAGAAAAGAAAAGAAAAAACTGAGAGCAGTTTGTGTGCACTATTGCACGACACACTACTTACACGGGTAGGCTCCAACTTTGGGACGTGCACGTGATATGTGCCGAAGTAAAGTCGACTTTCCAGCATTGGGAAATCTACACAAATAACCCTTTCAATTCATACTCGCTTACTTAATAGTAGACACACAAGTGTGCGTGTGTACCCAATTAATCCAACGTCCGCCAAACTCTTGAGCTCCAACAGCACCTTCTTACGCTCACCCTTGAGCGACCGTGCCTTGCCCGCCGTCCCATACTCAACTCGGCCACCGGGACCACCTTTGGCCAAGACGTAGCGTTCCCCATAGTCGGCCAGATCGGCCATGAGCTTCATCGAGGTTGCATCAAACACCTGAGAAGAGGAAAGCGTGAACAACGCGAAAGGGCTCCACTTCGCTTTCTTACCTGTGTTCCGCGCGGCACATGCACCAGCTTGGACGCCGCCGCTTTCATGGTCACTCGACGGTTCTCGCGAGTGGCCGCCGGGCCGTTTCGACCGCGAAACGTCATCTGCTTGAGCGTACGGAAGTCGGCAACACCCGGCGAGGCGACCAGCTCAATGTCGCCTCCGCGTCCACCGTGTCCGCCGGCCCATCCGTTGCCTCCGCTTCCGCCAACCGCCACCAGAAACAGCTGATCCGTAATGCGCTGCTCGTGGTTGTCCTGCTCGCGCCGTAGCCGCGTTGCTTCGTCGGCATCCTCCAAAGGCCCCTTGCCCGTCCCATCAAGCGACATGTTCCCTTCTCCTGCCCTCTCCCGCTCCACCAGCCTCTCCCGCTCCACCACCTCCACCACCATCCCGCTGCCCCCCTTCTCCTCCCCGGCCACCCCCGTCGCTTCCCCCGCCATCGCCACTTCTCTCCCTTTCACCATGGCCTCCCGCACACTTCGTCGCTGCCTCGCAAAGCCGCGAACCCCCCTCAAGCTCACATCCGCCTGACGACTGAGCAATCGCAGCATATACCCCTATTCGTCAAAACAGCCCAACCGAGGGTACGTGTGTGTATGGGAATGAATAAAGAATTAAAGATATCGAATACTCGTCGTAATCAATAACTCGAATATCTTTGAAAATCTCATTTTTCAAATATCATTCTTTTTGGAATTTGGAATGGAGTCTGCTATCAAATCCATATTTTGCGACGCCCAACGGCCGTATGCCAACGAGGGAGCGCTCGTCAAGCAACTCGTCACACTCAGCGTTCGTCACAAAACCGACATTGCTACATTTCGCGACACCTTCACCGCCCTCGTCAACCATGCCCTGGTCGTCGGCAAGCGCGAGCCGAGTGTCGAACGTCTCGTGCGCATCCTCTCCGCCTATGCTGCCAGTACTTCCTCTCCAGACTCCGAAAATGCCAATACCGACTTTGTCCCCTTCTTTGTCGAGTACGCCGCTCCGCTCCTGCCCCCTCCCGCACGCTCTCTCTCTTCCACCCCACACATAATACTTCATACCCATGCATTGGCACCATTGCAAATCCCCTTCAATCATCCCTTGTCGTCTTTTTCACTCGGCGCAAATTTCAAAAAAAAAAAGCAAAAAAATCAAAACCCGATTCCACAACGCTCCACAGTGCTTTACTCTCTACTCCGCCTTCCACCCACGCATATTCAATGCTCCTTTATACCCTCAGACGCTTATCTGCACGTATCCAACGCATGTCTCACACATTCGTATTTTTTCAAAAATCAAAAATCAAAAATAAAAACACAGTTCACTTTTGGCTCGTGCGAATGCGCAAGACAAGGCGGTGCGCTTCCGCGTGTGTCAAATTGTCGCCAAGATCCTTCAATCGCTCCCTGAAGAAGCCGAGGTGAGTCTCGATGGAGTCTGTTTGGTCCACACACTTCTCGTAATGTTGTTGTTGTATGTGTTTGTCTCACACTCCCTCTCTCCCCTACGCGCTGCCCAGGTTGACGACGCGTGCTGGGAGAACGTCCACGACGCCATGATGATCCGCACCAAGGACCGGATGCCGCTGGTGCGTGTCCAGGCGATCAATGCGCTCAGCCGGCTGCAGGATCCCACCAACCCAGACTGTCCCGTCATTCTGGAATTCATTCGTCTCATGACCACCGACAGCAGGTAATATTAATAATTATTATTCTTTTTGCTTTTTTTGTTTTTGTAACAAATTTCCTCTTTTGTTTTACTTGTTGCTAGCCCGGACGTGCGCAAAGCAGCTCTCGGCAACATGGCCTTGTCGAAGCTGACGGCGCGCCACATCATCGGACGCACCCGTGACATCAAGGACGCCGTGCGCCGCCATGCCTTCAATGTGCTCACCCAAAAGGTAAGCAATAGTTAATAATCATAATAATATTGATCAACAATGGTGTTTAGGTCCACGTGCGTGCCTTCTCCATCTCAGACCGCATCACTCTGCTGGAACACGGCCTTAGCGACCGCGACGAGTCGGTGCGCAAGGCATGTGTTGACATGCTCGTGGGTCAGCCCACCAGCTGGCTTGAGTCCCTCGACGGCTCCATTGTGGCGCTGCTTGAGTGCCTTGACGTGCAGCACGAGCGTGAGCATGCCGTCACCGCTTTGCGTGCCGTTTTGGGCCACGCCAGTCAACGCGACCGTGTGTACACACTCGCCGATTTTGACATGGCGTCTCTCACACCCGAGCGTGTCCTCTTTTGGTCTGTTGTCGCCGACACGTACAAGGAGGAGGAAGAGGCGCTCGAGGCACTCTTGCCTGACGTGCCCGCCTTTGCCGAGGTGCTCGAGACGCACACCACTCGTGCCGCACATGCACATCGCGAAATGATCACAATCAGCGCATCCGCAGAGGATGCCAGCACCGACGATGAAAACCTCGAAAATGCCATCTTTGTTGCTGGCGAGCTCCTTAACATGGCGCTGCAATTCGACTTTGCCGACGAAGGCGGTCGTCAGAACATGATGGCGCTTGTCACACGCGCTCTCACCGATCTCGACGTTCCCCCGACACACCTCGAGGCGCTCGTGCAGCTCTCCGGCAAGCTGTGTTCATCGCTTTCGGAGCGTTGCGAGCTCGTTGCCCAGCTCATTTCAGACGTGCGCGAGCCTATTCAGCTGCAGGCAACCCCCAAGAAGGCATCGTCGGCTCGCTCACAGACGCGCGAAATGCAAATGCGTCTGGCTGCCGTCAAGATCAGCCTGATGGAGCTCGACGACAAGAAAGAGGCTCTCGTGGCCGCCGAAGACTTTGCGGGCGCCGCCGAGGTCAAGGAACGCATTGAGGAGCTCAAGCAAGAGAAGGAACAACTCATGGCCGCGGCGTCGGACGCGGACCAGCAGGTGACTGAGGCGAAGAAGGAGGCTACGCGCCAAGTGAAAAACTCTCCCTCAGCATGGCGCCGCTGTCTTGCTCTCTGCACCCACTTGCTCGAAGACATTGCCGAGCCCTTCTCGACGTCCCAACGTCCCCCCGAGTCTCTCGTTGAGCTTGTGGAGTCGCTGCTGCTACCGGCCATCCAATTGGCAGACCCGGTCATTCGAAATGCTGCTGTGCGCGCGCTCGGTCTCTACTGCCTGCACGATCTTGCCCTGGCCCGTGTCCATCTGTTGCTCTTTTTGCAGGTGGCGCAGGTAGATCAGGACGAGCTCATTGTGACATCGCTGCAGGTTCTCTTTGATCTCATGCTTACCTACGGCCCCGACGCTTTTTCCATTGCCAAGCCACAAGAGGGCAGCGAGGAGGAGCGGGAGGAGGACGACGACGACGACAGCATCGAACCAAAGACGAAGAAGAGCGTCACAACGTTTTCGGTGCTGCCAGTGCTCATGCGCTACCTTGACCACGAAAATGGCGACCTGCGAACCGTGGCCGCCGAAGGATTTGCGCGTCTGCTTTTCTGCAGTCGCATTGTGTCGTCGCAGCTGCTAAGTCGTCTGCTTATCCTTTACTTCAACCCGACGACCGAAGAGGACACGCGTCTGCGCCAGGCCCTCTCCGTCTTCTTCCCGGCGTTTGCCTTTGCTTCCCTCGACCGGCAACAGCTGCTTGCTGATGCCTTTATCCCGACCCTCAAGACCATTGCCAATGCACCAAAGGTACCGGCAAAATTCGAGTGATGATACTACTCAATAATGCTAATATTCTACGTTGTGTTGCAGACGTCGCCTTTGCACTCCATCAAACTGGACACAGTGTCGCGCTTTATTGTGTACCTGTGCGACGGTGTGCACCTGAGTGAGATGGCCAGGCGACGCACGGCACGGCACGCGACGCCTGTGCACGACGACATTGCCGAGAAGGTGTGCAACGAAGTGATTGCTCTCTGTGGCGGACTGGACGAGAGTGTGTTGTGCAGTGCCCTTTGTCGTGTCCTCGTGTTGCTGCGTGTCTCGGTTGAGGCAGAAGAGCTAATGGAGGGTCTGCGTGTGCTGGTGACCCATGTCATTGACACCCTGGATGACCGTGCAGCTCTCAAGAATGTGCTCAAGTTTCAGGCACTCATCGAGCCTGAAGAGGAGGAGGACGAGGTGCGGGAAGATGTCGACGAGGATGTGGAGGAAGAAGAAGATGAGGAGGAGGAGGAGAAGGAAACGCCCGTCAAGGTTGCACAAAAGCGCACGACCACAAGCAAGGCGAGACCAAAGAGGGCCACGTCGAACAAGAAAACGGAAGAAGTGGAAGCGCCAGCTGGGGAGGAAGACGAAGAACACGAGGAAGATATTGAAAATGTCAAGGTGACCACAGCACGCGGCAAAGCCATCAAATCAAAGAAGCCGTAAGCTGTGTATGCGTAGAGAACAAGAATGTTGATGGGTGTTTTTTTTGTTTTTGTTTTTGTTTTCGTAGTGCGGAACCTAAGAAGAAGAAGAAGGCAGTTGTGGAGAAGCCTGTTGTGGAAGGAACGAGGCGCTCCGCCAGGTAAACTCAATCTGATGCGATTATACACTTTGATAACATGATGCTGTGTTTAGGACAAGGGCTTTGAAAGCATGAGTTCGGAGTGTGAAAATGAAATTTTCAAAGAAATCAAACAACACCATAATAACGAATAATAATAATTTTATTATTATTAATATAATTATTATTGATTATAATATTATTCAGTATTGTGCATTTTTTCATGATTTGGCAAAGTTTTTATACCGCGCACGGTTGGCGCGCGGTTGTCAGTGCTCTTCACCGTACGCGACGGCACGCCGAGTACCGCTTACTAACTAAGGTCCGACGTCACCAAGACGACGCTTGACTCGTCTTGCGACTTCTCAGCAACTCATAGACAGGCAGGCAAGCAGGGAAAATAGAGAAACATCCGCTCTGACTGAGGAAAAACAATTTTGAACATTTACATTGCGTTGTGGTGGCAACGCAGTTTGAGCATTTCTAAAAACTCTCTTTCAAAAAGTCCGAGTAGGATGTAAAGACTGGCAAGTGCGATGTGTAGTCCTATCCATACTAATTGTACATTCATTTTTTCTTCGAATTAATCAGAGTTTTGGCTTTGGTTTGAGGCCAACGATTCCCTCTGACTGGAGCTGATCAATTTCCAGTTGAGAGAAACCACAGTCAAGAAGTACAGCGGTCGTGTGCTGGTCGACAAACGGACGAGGGCCCAGTACTGTACCAAACCACAGTGTCATGTCAGACTCACACACTCACCACAAAACACACTCACACCACAAAGAAGATACACACACACCACAAAGACACACACACGCACACACACACCACTTACCGGTGCGCGAGAAGCCCCCCGCGGGTGTCTCAGAGAGAAGGGGAGCAGGCGCAGGCTCATAATCGTCTAGAGAACACACACACACACACAAGTCAAGACGGAGCAAGTGGACAAAAATCATATTTTTCTGGGTTACCCTCTGTACGCACTCCCGCCAGTTTGCGAGCCTTCGCGTGTGCGTTGACGCGCGTCCCTGTGTCGTGTTGTATCACCGGAAGCACACATGCGTCGCTCCCGCCAAACACTCCCATCCACTCGTCCACGGTGCGTGTCTTAAACCGTTGCTCAAACGCCTAAAATAATTCTCAATAAAATGTTGCAGACGAATGTTTCAAGAAAGTTGAACCTTTGCCATTGTGGGCCAGCTTTCCTGATCCATTTGGTCGCCCACCTCATCTGGATTCATCCCAAAGAGTCGCACAAACTCGGCAAAGAACTAAAGAATAATGAATTTGAGTGCAGCACAAGGTTGCAATAGCGAATACCTTTGGCTCGAGACACCCCACTGTGATAAATTCGCCGCCTTTGCACTCGTATGTGCGGTAAAAGGGCGCATCGCCATCAAGCACGCCCCGTCCGCGTCGTGTCGGGTTCGACCCACCCACATAGCCCTGTGCTGTGCCGTGCGTCAGGAAAGTGCCCATGTAAGCAGCCCCGTCCACCATCGACGCATCCACCACCTGAGCGAACCTAGTGAGCAAACCGTTATCGAGTATTTTTCTGAGCGCACCTGTCCCTTGTTGGTCACGTGGCGACGTTGCAAGGCACACAGAATGCCAAACGAACAGAGGAGCGCGCCGCCTCCAAAATCAGCCAGGAGGTTCACGGGCGGTGTGGGTCGCTGGCCGGGGGTCCCTTTCACAAAGACACACTGGTCACACACGACTGAAGGGTTGTTCTCTCGGACACATACCCAGCACAGACAGCACGCCACTGACACCCGCATAGTTGATGTCGTGCCCCGCCATGTGTGCGTACGGGCCCTCCTGCCCAAACCCAGTCAGACGGGCGTACACAAGCGCCGGATTGAGCTTGCACAGCACATCAGGCCCCATCTTCAGCGACTCCATCACGCCCGGCCGGAAAGGCTCAAGAACCACGTCGAAGGAGGCGATCATCCGGCTGACAACGGAGGCGGCGCTGGCGTGTTTCAGGTCGAGACAAACCGACTTCTACGCGGAAACACCACAAAAAGATGGTTTGCCACGCCCCATCGCTGCCGTCTCCCACGCCGCGACGCGGAGAAGGGAGTGGCGTCGTCCCACAGGGCGTACCTTGCCGCGCGAGAGGCGGTCGGGGTTGTACGGCACTGGTTTGTCCACTCGCACCACCTCAGCGCCAAAGTCTGCCAGCATCATGCCGCACATGGGGGCAGGCGCCAGCCCTGCAAATTCCAGGACGCGCAGTCCTCGGAGTGCCATACTGAATATTAAATATCAAAGAAATTTATTATAATAATTATTATTATTATGTCGATTATCACGGTTATCGGGCGATTTTGATTAGGATTATTTTAGGATAATAATAATAATAATAATAATAATAATAATAATAATAATAATAATAATAATAATAATAATAATAATAATAATAATAATAATAATAATAATAATAATAATAATAA
>CALSCP010001674.1:0-32002 GCA_943704425.1 Ministeria vibrans ATCC 50519
AAAAAAAAAGAAGAAGAAGAGATGAGACATACGAGGGGAATGATGCACTCGCAATCGGAGAGGGTGGTGAACGAATAGTCGGGCACTTCGTCACGTCGCAACTCACGGTGATTGAAGATCTCGCCGTTGACCGTCAGAATCACAGTGCCTTCCGTGTTCGTCAGTGGCTGGGCGCCGTGTTCTACACACAATCAGCAGCTGATTAAGTAGCCGCCAAAAACTTCACATGCCAAACTTTGTACCAACATCGACAATGGAAAGACGCTCGTGCGTGATTGCCGTCTTCGGGTTGGGCACCATAATCCCACTCCAGTCGGGTCCACGATGACGGATGCTGCAACAATCCAAGCGTTGTGGACAGTGAGTTGAGTATGGGTATTAGGGCTTTGGTTTGCACCGTTGCGTTGCGCGCAAGGCCGCCTTGCGGATCGCCTCTTTTCGCTCGTAGCCGAATACTGCCAGAATACCACACATAACTAGTTTGACTTATGCACACAAGGAGGGAGAATAAGACTGGTGACGATTGAAGATCGCGCAATTTGAAAATGATGTGTCCGATTTCATCATCGACAAAAACTAAAAAAAAAGATTTCTCATCGACCATTTCACATCCCACTTCCTTCACCTTCCTTTGATCAAGCCTATCGCTCAGCAGGGACTCTGAGCTACTGTGAACTATAACACTGTCAATGTTCAAAGAGGACGTCTGAACAACCAGCCGACCTGTGTGAGGGACGGGAGTGCAATCACAGCACACTGGACTGACACGCACTCACTCACTCAGACTGAGTCAGACGTAACTCAATAATGTTGTTTGCGTTTGCACGCCGGGTGACGCCAACTGCTTGGCGTCCGATTGTGTATAGATGCATGGTGACGGCAAAGGGAGCGTCGTCGCCGTGGTCGGCAGCTGGAGTGCCGGGCAAGGAGCGCGAACGCAAGGCCGTTGTCATTCGACGCGTTGTTGACTCCGCCCCCATCGATCCTGCCTTGCAACAGTGGGACGGCGATCTAGAGGATCATACGCAAGGAAGGAAGATGGATTTGGACGCGCGGTATGCAGTGTGGGCGACTCGGCGAGCGCGCGACTGGATCAACGAGTTGGAGCGACTCTGTGGACTTGAAAAACGCTCCGCCGACGTCGGACGCATGATTGACGCCATGAAGAAGGTGTATCCCAAGGTGCGTTTGCCAAAGGGCACGTGCTCCCTGTACATGATGGCGCTAAAGCGTGACCAGCGCTCGGCCGAAGCAATGCGACTGTTCAACAAGATGAAGCGCGAACGTATTGATATTGAGGCGGCCGCGTACACCGCGCTGATTGCGGCGCAAGGCAGCGCTAACCAGGTGGAAGAGACTGCTCTGCGGAATATCGGTACAATTCTGGATACATGGGATAAGCAAAAGTACCAACCAAACCTGTTGAACTGCAACGCGGCGCTGGGTGTGTATGCGCGCGCAGGAGCGCCCGATTGTGCCATTGAGATGATTGAGAAGATGGCCAATCCTGAGTGGGCCCTGACGCCAGACACGCTCTCGTGGAGTCTAGTTGTGCGAGCGTTCAGTCGTGCGGGTGACCTGGCAGGAGCACACGCGCTCTCGAACGAGCTCATCAGCAAAAACATGGCCATTGATCGCCTTGAGATGCAGCGGCTGGCAGAGGTGATGGGACGCGCCCAGTCACTGGACCACATGTCCGAAATCATTGCACAGTGCATCGAGGTACACGGTGAGATTGCTGCAGACACGTGGACACGTGCACTGGTCGCCATTGCGCTCGCGCCCACCCACCCGACGGCGGCTGCGGCTCTTGCGCGTCTTGGTGCACTTCCTGCCGAGAGGAGGCCTCCGCTCGACGAGTCGTCCGTCACGAGGGTTGTTGCACTCGCTCGCAATGTGGGCAAGCGCGAGAATTCAATGGACACCTTTAGACTGATTCTCAAGTTGCTCGAAAAGCGCAAGAGATGATGTAAATAATTAATGTAAAAACCATAAGAATAATAATAATAATAATAATAATAATAATAATTTTATTTTTTATTATTATTAACTCATGAAAGAAAAAGAAGCCGAATTGCATAGGTTGAATTAAAGGAGTATGTACAAAAAAAAGGGAAGCGGGTTAGAGGAGAAAACCAAACGCCTTGTAGAGAAAGTAGGTGAAGAGTTCGAAGAAGAGAAGAGGACGGGGCATGGTGGGTTGAGAGCAGACAACGTTGCGGGCGTCGGCAGCGGGAAGGGCGCCCGGCCCCGTAATGCGGTACTGGACGGCAGAGAGGGGCGAGCAGAGAAGTCGGAAGAAAAGACGGGGATCGGTGAGGAGGGTGCGGAGGTTGAGAGGCGGTTGGCAGCCAATGAGCTGCGCCATGCGGTCCTGAAATCGCAGGTAGTTGGTGAGGGGCGCAATACGCGGCGCGTCGTGTGGGTAGGTGGCAAATTCGACGCGCGCGTCCTCTTCGATTTCCGCCTGCATGGCAGCAGGGTCGGGCAGTGCCGTTGCGTTGCTGATGAGGAGGGCGTAGTAGCGCGCTTGCATCTCGGCCATGGGTGGGATGGAGCCAAAGGCAGGACGCACGAAGCCGAAAAGACCCAGGGCCAGTCCGGTGCGAGGGTGAAGCATGTGCTTGAAGAGAGGACGCGAGGGCGAGACCATGTCGGCAGCCAGCTTTGAGTCCCACTCCTTAAGAAAAGGCACGGCAGGCGTGAAGCCGGTGCAAAACAGCACCAGGTCGCAGGGGTAGGTGGATCCGTCGCTAAACACAGCGTGATCTGCCTCAAGGCGCAGTAGCGATGGCTTCAGCAGCGCACCGTGGTGCACCACTGCCTCGCAGAAGCTCGTATTTTTGGTACCAAAGCGCTCAAAGGGACCTGATCCGTTGTCGCGGTTGAGCTTGGATGCAAGACTCAGCACCGCCTTGTCGTCCTGCGGCGTTAAGTAGAATGACTCAATAAAGGTTTTGAGGCTGTGCCAGAGGGTGGCGGCGCCCGCCGTGAACGACTGCGGCAACGAGTGGTACGCCCGGTTTGTATCCAGATCGGCGACACTGCCCAACACCTCACGCGGAACCACATAGCCAGGGCCGCTACGCGAACATACTGCCACTGACTCAGCTACTTGTGCGGCGTGCAATGCAATGTCGCTGCCTGACTCGCCCAGACCCACAATGAGAACGCGACGACCTCGCATTTGAGCAGCCGACGTGTACTCAATGCTGTGCATGAGACGCCCCGTGAACGTGTCGTCGCCGTCGACACGCGGCCGCTCTGCAGCACCGTGCACGCCGCTGCAAATGGCGACATGGTCGAAAAAGTGTTCAGTCATTTGTGGATGGGGCTGGCCATCCTGCTGAACAAGCGTGCTCACACGAAACCCCTTTTCGAGGGCCGTCTCATCGACGGGAGTTACGCAGGCGACACGCGTGTGGAAGCGCATCGAGTCGTAGAGACAGTGTGCCTGAGCGTACACCCCCAGGTAGTCGACGTACTCCTCTGCCGTCCACATCACCGGCCGTTTCATCACTCTGTCATCGACAAACGCTCCGAATTGTGTGTGGATCGACGACGACGTGAGCTTTGCCTGCAAGACACAGCCATGCATTTAGTGGGTGTTGTGTGCACATATACAAAGGGAGGCGCGGTGCGGCGCCCCTCTCAGTGTCATGTGCACTTTCTCTTTTGCCCCAAAATCCAAATTGGGGTGTCATCCAGAACAAAAAATAAGAGCGTGATCCGCTTTCTTGTGAACACCAACCCCGGGACGAAGGCGGCAGAGCAGCGCAGAGGACGCGCGTGCATGGCAATGAAAAGCGTCATATGACGCAAGGTGAGGTGGGTGCGAGCGGAGGGGACAAAGGGAACGAACATGCGCAGGGCAGAAAGTAAACGGTGCTTACGTCTTCGTAGCAGTGGCCAAAGACGCCTCCAATGCGGTCGGACGCCTCGAATATGGTCACAGAATGCCCGAGTTCCTGGCATTCCTTGGCGACGACGAGCCCCGACGGCCCTGCGCCAATGACCGCAACCTTCTTCTTCATGTGGCGGCGCTGGCACAGCGAGATGTACGTCTGGACGCCCAGGTCGTCGCCCTGCACAACTGGAGTGTGTTTAGACAAGGTCGTAAACATGGCACTTGCCAGGAGCATTTTCTAGGTGGGAAGAAGGTGAGGGAGAACGGGGAGCAGTGCAGGAAGGGAGAAAAGTGTGACTAATTAAATTTCAAGAGTGAGTAATCGCTGGCCGAAAAATAACCTTAAAAGTAAGCTCTCACGGGTTGAAACTGGCCCGATGGCGGACTGAGTCACTGTCTCACTGGTGTTTGCGCGTTTATGCCGACTGCTGTCGCCCGTCTGGGCTCTCCGGCTATATAATTATATTTATTACGTCAAAAATTATAGTTTCGATCTTCTGCATCTTCAATGAGTTCATCACAATTTCAACCAGTCAACCACGTTTTTATTGCCCATTGATTAATAATGGCGAGTCCGCGGGGCGGCGTGCCTCCGTATCGTAACTCGCTGGCGGTGCCCAGTCGACGATCGACCTTTTTTTCCAAGTGGTCGCTTGGACTCGGTCGGAGTTCGCTCGAGACGACGACGCCAGAGGAAATGAGCCAAAACTGGTTTATTATGCAGCCGTTGGGGTGGCGCGCGAAATTCGTCAAGCAAATCGACGAGCGCGACGTGCAGTAAGGAGGACGGCGGTCCCTTTTCTTTCGTTTTTTGACGAGCGTTCTTTTGTGCAGACAATCGCAGGCATATGCCCACTATATGTCCATGCACAAGAACGACGACGAGCCCGAAGAAGTCATTGATCCGTCGACGCTCAACGAGAGGATACAGCAGCTGGAGTTTTTCCTGTTTCAGAAAACGGTGAGAGAGGGAAAAAAAGAGGATGTGCTGATGCTGACTCGGTTGCACCGCTCATTCTGTAGGGGGCATCGCGGCGTCAGATTCGCGCCATGGCATGTCTGCTGTTCAGCGTCATTCTCATTCTCATTGTGGCCATTGTCATCATTGCACTGCTGCTCAATGGTGGCGGTGCATCTCTCAACACCCGCTGTGAAGACACTTTTGTACTCAGCGACATGGCCAGCGTCAACGACCTCTTCAATACCAAAGAGTGTACTACCATCAGTGGCCTCACAATCACAGACTTCTCCTCGATGACATCGCAGACGCTCGTTCTGGACCGGCTCGTCGTTGTAACCGGCTCGCTGACAGTCCAGAGCGCTATGCTGGGTGCGCTCGTCCTGCCCAACCTGCAGCGCATCGGAGACCAACTTTCCATCATCGACAACACTCTGATGACGCACTTCAATGTGTCTGCAGACCTCACGCATGTCAACACGGCCATCATTGTCACTGAAAATCCTTTTTTGGTCGATGTCACTTTCTCCGGTCTCACCACAACAGGTCAGAATGAGGAAATGAGGAGATAACGAAAAGAAGCAGACAAAAAAAGATTACTGAACGACGCAACAATGGTGATAGGGACAATGACGCTGGTGGACCTGAGCACACTGTCGACGATTGCCTTTCCGGCCCTCACCTCCGCTACCTTTGTCACCCTCGAAGATCTCCCGCGTGTGCTTCACGTGGACTTTCCTCTCCTCCGCACTCTCACCAATGTATCGTCACTGTTTCTCTTTACCGCTCACTTCTCATATTCTCTATCGTAGCTGAACATTATCTCAGTGGGCGGGACAGTAAGAATAATTATATTCTTTGCATCATTGTTCTCTTACCCTGTTGTTTTGCCACTTTTGTATTTTCTCCTTAATCTGTATCTCACTTTTGTTTTCTTCTTTTTTCTCACTTTTTTCTTCCTTGTCTTATTTTGCTTTTACTTTTTCGTCCTCCTTTGTCTCACTTTTGTTTTTTCTTCCTCCTTTTTTCTCACTTTTTCCTTCCTTGTCTCGTTGTGCTTTTACTTTTTCGTCCTCCTTTGTCTCACTTTTGTTCTTCTCCCTCCTTTTTCCCACTTTTTCCTTCCTTGTCTCGTTTTGCTTTTACTTTTTCGTCCTCCTCTTTCTCGCTTTTGTTTTTTCTTGCTCTTTTTATCTGTCTTAATTTCTTCATAGTTATTCAATCTGTCTATTTTCTTTTTATGTAGGAATCGCCCATTCCCAACACAGTCGCATCAAACGCAGATGCATCTGTGCTCATTGCCATTGAGTTTCCCCTTCTCAACTATGTGACAGGCGATGGTACAAGCATTGTCAATCACAATGCGAATCTGATATAATTATCATTGTCTGTATAGTGTCCATTCGCAGTGTCAATGACATTCGCATAATCGACTTTCGTTCTCTCACTCATACCGATACGTAAATGATACAAATTATACATGAGCTGCTTTATTACTTGTGTACTCGTGCCAACACGTATTGATTGGTTCGTTCCATCACGTCTTCTTTGGTTATTTTTCCTTTTTCTCTCTCTCTCTCTCTCTCTCTCTCTCTCTCTCTCTCTCTCTCTCTCTCTCTCTCTCTCTCTCTCTCTCTCTCTCTCTCTCTCTATTTTCATAAAATGTTCTGCACATTTACCACATCAGTCATTCGGCTCAGTCCAAAATCTGCCACTTTAAGAACCATTCGATTGCCCACCAAAATGTTTCGCGCAGCCAACTTCAAAAACAAACAGGACACGATTAACCCACACGTCTTATTGTTATTTGTTTATTCATTCTTACGTCACGATGAACAAAGCCACGTTGAGACAGATACTCCATTGCACTTGCAACTTGATAGCACATGTGAAGTTGATCAGCAAACCTACATCACAAAGAAAAGAAACCAAAATAGACTAGTTCAGTTCCAACTCACTCACTTCACTCCCTTTCAAGTTTTGATACGTGACAAGACTCCTTGCAACCACCAGAGCACGCAAAAAGTTACGAAGATCGGAATGCGGACAGTGCTCAAGGACAATGAGCCAGGGAGTGACATCCGAGCAGACGCCTATGAGACGCAGTACATTGGGATGGTCAAACTGCTTGAGGAGCAGTGCCTCTTGAAGGAAGTCGTTTTGTGTCTGTGCCGCTGCGCCCTCGTGCAATGTCTTGACTGCAACCAGCGTCCGTTTGGGTCCCGCTGTCTTGCCGCCCCCCGGCTCACTCGACACTGCCAACATGACCTTGCCAAACTCGCCCTTGCCCAAAAAGTCGACGTAGGTGAGCCACTCGCGAGGAAATGCCTTCGGCATAAGCTCATCAAACAGCGTCTGGAACTGAGCATTGTGTGCTCGTTCCAACGTCGCATTACTCCCAATCCCGTCTGCTCCATCTTCTTCCCCGTCCTCCAGCTTCACCGTGCGCGTCGGTCGCTTGCGACGCACCGTCTTATACAAATCTTCATGGCGCGACTTGTCCTTGCGTACCCGATCAAAGTCACCATAGTCATCACCCGGCTCAATAATGTTCGTGGCACCAGGCAAAGCAGTTTGTGCCGCTGTCGCTAATGCTGCGGCAAATGTGGACTCGAGAGGCGGTGGCCCGTCGCCACTAGACTCCTCACCGGCTCGCACAGGGGCACGCGATGCGTCCAACAGTCCTTTGCCGAGCACCGAGTTGAGCGAAATGTAATCGCCACGCTCAACAGGCACTTTGCCCCCTTTGTAAAGCATGCGTGCGTCCGTGAGCGTTGCATACATGTCATCGCCACCATCCTGAGCATTCACATAGTCTGCGCCGGTCACAGCACCCTCTCCGCCACTCCTCATTGAAGAGTAGTACGCATCGCCAGGCGCCCCTCCACCAGCCGCTGCATTCACATAAAGATCGCCTCCTTCCTGCGGCTGCTGAGAGCGAGGAGTCGCCACGGTGTGGTACAGGTCGTCGCCTGAAAACGCCGCTCCATTGACATAGGCGGACTCGGTGCCCGACAAATAGTACGTCGTTCCCGCTCCCGTGTAGTACACGTCGTCCGAGTCACCACCAAATTGACCTGCAGCGGCCGCATCAGCAGTAGTAGCACCACCACCACCACCATCCTTGTTCTTCTGAGGCTTGTACGCACCATGCGCATCCACTACAAGCTCGCCTGCACCCTCCATGCGCTTGCCGTCCGGTGCCACATAGATACCAGGTGCGACGCGCAACAAATGTCCCGTGTCGCCATACTTGATTTCGCCGCTGTGCGTACGCCACGTACCGTCCTCGTGCTGTGTCAACGTCGCCTCGTACTCGTCAAAAACGCGCTCGCCAAACGCATTCCAGTAGGTGCGTGTGCGCTCGCAATGGAACAGACGCGGCTCGTTGCCATAGACCACCTTGCCGGCAGCATCGCGGTAGCACCCATCGGTGCCACGCACCAGCATGGCTCCCGCGTACACCACATCGCCAGTCTCGGAGCGCCACGTGAGATCGCGTCCGCACACCAAACGGCGCCCATTATCACAAATGCTCTTGCTCGTATTGGGATCGTAAACAACAAGATCGGCAAAGACAGGCTCGCCTTCGCGCGTGCGATACGAGCCACGCTCCGTGTCCAGCACCACCTCTTCGGTGCACATCGGCTGTCCACTTGCATTGGACCACACCGAGTCGTAGGTGGCACTGCCCGTCTCCGAGCGCCAGATGCCACGCGCGTCCGGACGCAGCACACGCGCCGGTACGTACTCGCCGTCAATGGTGCGCGTCTTCCACTGACCGTCCTGACTCATGGTAAGCGATGCATACGTAATCTCAAGGGGCTTGCGAACGGCGACTTCGGCGCCCGCAGCGGGACGCGCGTACACTGGCAGCAGCTGTTGCTTGACGCGCACCGGGTCGACCGGCAAGAAAAGCATGCGCGCCTCGTCGTCCTGCACAACCGACTCACCCGCAATTGGATTGTCGAAGCGATGTACACCATTGCCCGACAACAATGTCATACCAATCACAGCCGACGAAGAATCGTCTTCAATATGCGACTGATGTGTCAACGGCAGAAAGGAACTCTGATGCGACAAGTTCGGCATCTGGTTCTTGGGCGGTCGGCGCGACAACGAGCGCCGCTCCCGACGTCGACGGCGTAGCACCACAAGGAGCACCAGCAGAAAGAGCAACACAATGCCGGCCGCAGCGCCCGCTCCAATACCCAGTACCATGGCGGAGCCACCAGACGACGACTGTCTGCCCACCCCAGAGAGTGATGTCTCGCATAGCGTGCCAAACGTGCCGTTGACACAAACACACATAAAATTGGCAACTTGGTCGACACAGGTGCCGCCAAAGTAGCACGGCGACGACGCACACTCGTCAATCTCCGACGCACACAAATCGCCGGTGTAGCCGGCGGCACACGTACAACCAAACGACCCCAGCTCGTCCACGCACGACGCGCCATTCTGACAGGGCGACGATGCACACTCGTCAAGGTCCGTGCTACACGTTGCGTCGCCATAGCCAAGCGAACACGTACACGTGAAACCGCCGGGTGGAAGGGAACGCTCAGAGCACGAGCCTCCGTTGTTGCACGGCGACGACGAACACTCGTCGGCATCGTCGTCACACGTAAGACCAATGTAGCCTGCGGCACAAACACATGTCCACGCGGACACATCGTCCAGACAAGTCGCAGCATTGAGACACGGCGACGACGCACAGTCGTCAATATTCACCTCACACACAGTGCCTGTGAATCCCGTCTGGCAGAAACACTGGAAGCCATCAATCGCATCGAGACAGCCACCGTCGTTGCTGCACGGCATCGAAGCACATTCGTCAATGTTCGTTTCGCATATATCGCCGGTGAAGCCGGCATGACAAGCACACACAAAACTGAGCACACCGTCCGCACACGAGGCTCCATTCAGGCAGGGGGTCGAATCACACTCGTTCACGTCCGCCTCACACATGACACCGGTCTTGCCTGCGGGACAGACACACGTGAAAAGACCTTGCTGATTCAAACACGTGCCACCATTCTGACAGGGTGATGAGGCACACTCGTCCACTGCAAACAGACCCAGTTGACCAGACGCCTCGCTCGTTTCGCCACACGCTGCGTTGGTGGCGCACGTAAGTGCACGTCGTCGATTACCTGCAACATCATCCTCCTCAAGAAGCGCAACCCATTCCTGAGGCGACGACAACGGGCCTGCCAGGTAGACAGCAGCGTCTGCCGTCGGCGGCGTCGTGCCCGACGTGGTGGTCAGATGAATGAGGACGCTCGTCAGAAAAGACGAGCCGGCAAACAATGGCACATCAAAGTAATACACTTGCGCCTGTTCTACCACCGAATCGGCGGGCGCTGCGCGCGCATTAGCCAATAAAACGGTGCCCACAAGCATGGTCGCGTTGGTGTCGACAGCATCCACAGGTATGGTCACAGTCAGCGCCTGATAGACAAAGGTGCCGCCTTTGGGCGTGATCAGGAAGCCCGGCTGTTCGCAGAGCAGACCCAAGAAGCCGTAGGGACAGTCGCACGTGTGCGAGTTGATTCCGTCGTGACAGACTCCGCCATTCTGACAGGGCGATGAGTCACATTCGTCAATGTTCTCGTCGCACAATGCACCCGAGAATCCACTGGCGCACGTGCAGGAAAAGCCATCAACTTGCTCGACACACACGCCGCCGTTGGAGGAGCACGGTGACGAGACACACTCGTTGATTTCGACTGCACATAGCGAGCCGGAGAACCCCGATGCACATTGGCAAGCAAATTGACCCACGAGGTTGACACACGTGCCACCGTTGGTACACGGCGATGAAGTACACTCATCAATGTCAATCTCGCAGTCGGTACCCGTGTAGGCAATGTCGCACGTACACAAGTAGCCATCCACAAGATTAGAACATGTCGCAGCATGCTGACACGGCGATGAAGCACATTCGTCAATCTCGTCCTGACACAGGCCGCCGGTGTAGCCCGAGGGGCAGTTGCACTCAAAGAGATTCACATTGTCAATGCAGACGCCTCCATTCGCACATGGCGACGAGAGACACTCATCAGTGTTCACTTCGCAGTGATCCCCTTCAAATCCAGGCTCACAAGTACACGAGTACCCGTTCACGAGATTCACACACGTCGCCAGATTCTTGCATGGCGACGACGCACACTCGTCCACTTCCGTCTGACACGCTGTACCCACAAACCCTGTTCCATCGCACACACACTCCCATCCTTTGATCGCATCAACACAGTTACCGCCATTCTCACAGGGCGATGAAAAGCACTATTCAAAATAAAATACTCATCAGCAAATTGAAAAAAGATCACACACACAAAATAATAATAACAATGGTTATTATTTTTCTTATATTAATAACGTATCGGATTACTTCGTCAATGTTGTTTGCGCACGTATCGCCGTCATAGCCGGGTACACAATCACAGAAAAATGCGTCAAAATTAGGTGTGGAACAAGTAGCGCCATTTTGACAGGGGCTGGACGCGCACTCGTCAACATCGCCGTCGCACACGAGGCCCGTGTAGCCGCTTGCACACACACAACGGAACTTGTTTTCCTCATCAACACAGGTTGCACCGTTCTGACACGGCGCACTCAGGCAATCGTTGGTGGTCGACTCGCACTCGAGACCATAGAACGAAGTGGGACAAGTGCAGGTAAACTCGCCAGGCTGATTCTGGCTGCACGTGCCACCATTCGCACAGGGCATCGACTCACACTCATTGATATCAATAACACATGTGCTGCCAGTGTAGCCTGTCGCACACGAACAGGTGTACGACTCGATGCCATCGTTGCAAGTGGCCCCATTGGCGCACGGCGTCGACGCACAGTCATCAATGTTCTCAGAGCATTTGGCGCCAGAATAGCCTCCATCGCACTGGCACGTCCAACCATCAACATTGTTTTGGCACGTTCCATGTCCCGTACACGGCGACGATGCGCACTGGAACAAAGGACAAAAAAAAAAAAAAAAAAAAGAAAAAAAAAAAAAAAAAAAAAAAGATAAATCGATGGTGCAGTATGCTTTTGTTGGCAGAGTGCAGTGGTATTTACCTCATCAATGTCAGACTCACATGAAACACCTGTGTATCCATTGGTACAGGCACACGTGTACTTGTCGACTCCGTCGGTACACACACCTCCATTGTGACAAGGAGAAGAGGCACACTATTAAAGAAGAAGTAAAGTGAAAAAAAAAAATATGATGGTGTTTTCAACAGAAATATAATTGGAATTTGTAGGGAAATGAATAAAATAATTATGAAAATTAGTATACCTCATCAATGTTGACTTCACAACGCGAATTGGTATAACCAAAAGAACAGGTGCAGCTGTATCCATCGAGTGCATCGACGCAGGTGCCGCCGTTCTGGCACGGGCTGGAGGCACACTCATCAATATTGGATTCGCACAGGACACCCGTGCGACCGGCCTGGCACGAGCAGGTGAAGGAGTTTGTTCCGTCCACACAGGGCGCAGTGTGCTGACAGGGAGACGAGGCACACTCGTCAATGTTGATATCGCACAGGGCACTTGTGAATCCTGCAGCACACGCACACGAAAATGCATTGAAGGTGTCCAGGCACGAGGCGCCGTTTTGACAGGGTGAGGACGCACACTCGTCCATGTCGGTGGAGCACGTTGCGTCTGAGTAGCCAGCAGCACACGTACACTCGTAGGTGGAGGAGTCGATAACGACGCACGTGCCTCCATTGAGACAGGGTGATGCGACGCATGGATCGATGGTTGACTCGCAGAGTGAGCCGGTGTGTGAAGGAGGACACTGGCACGTGAAGTAGAACAAGAAAAATTGCTTGTTTTCGCATGTTCCACCGTTCTGACAGGGCGAACTAATGCAAGGCTGGCTATTTCCGAGGCACTGGGAGCCATAATACGGCGAAGGACAGTCGCATTGCCAACCACAGGCGTAACGACGACGATCGCTATCGTCGTTACACTGCTTTATGGAACAGATGCCACCGTTGGCGCAGGGGTTTGAGGCACAGTCTGTCTCGGTGGCACACGTGGAACCTGTGTAGCCACTGACGCAGTTGCATGTGTAACCGTTGGGTGCGCCAGAAGAGAAGGTGTGGGAGCAAGTCCCTCCGTTGCGACAAGGGTTACTTGCGCACAGAGAGGAGTATTGACACTCATCGCCAATGAAGGAGCCGGTGCAGGCACACGTGTAGCCACACGTAGCTGTGTCGCTGCCAGTGCAAAAAGTCAGGGAGCAAGCGGCGCCATTCTGACATGGGTTACTTGCGCAGCTATCAATGGTGGCGCACGAAGCGCCGGTGAAGCCAGCGGGACAAACACAGGTGGTGTCGAGGCCATTCCCAGCAACCGAACACACACCGCCATTCTGACATAGATTGGCAGTGGTCGCTTGCACACGATCGATGGGCGTGTTGCACTCATTTCCGGTGGCCACCGAGATGTTGAGGGTAGCGGCAGTGGACCACTCGAGACCGAGCTCCGTGGAGAAGCACGCCTTGGGGTTGTCGACGAAGGTGAAGCCGCCGGTGATGGAGGTGATGCCATCGGCGTCCGTGATGGTTGCCAGGTCGGCGTTGTTCTTGATGAAGATGGGAAAGCAGGAGCAAGCGGATGAGCCGGTAATCTGCGTGACACTTTCGAGACCCTTGAGCGTCGTCAACTTGGCATTGTTGATAATCTCGAGGCAGGACAGCTTGCCCGACGCGATTGCACCAAGCACTCCCTCCAATGAGGTGAGATCAGGGTTGGACAAGACATACACCCCATCGGTGATAGTGCACGACGCCGCCAGCGCAACGTTGAGCAACGATGGGTTATTGAAAAGATGGTAGGCGCCGCCAATGAACTGCACCTTGGAGAGAGAGGCACTTGTCACGCGTGCATTGTTGATTATCTTGAGGTCACCATGGACCGTGTCGAGTGCCGGCAGAGCATTCAAGTTGGTCCACCGGTCAACCGAGTCGATAATGAGGTCACCACCCACCGTGGTGAGTTTGGAGAGGGTGCCCGACTGGAATCCGTTCGACGACGACATGTACAGTGTGCCACCAACATTGGCAATATTAGAGAACTGTCAAGCGAAACAAAACAAAAATTCAAAACAAAAACGGTTCCTCCAGGGGTGTTTGAGAGCGATTGATTAATTATTATTATTATTACCTTTGAGATGTCGTCCCAGTCAAGATTGGAAGGACCCATTGAGAGGTCACCGGCGACGTTGGACAGCAATGGAGTGTCCATGTTGTCGAAATCGGGATTGGCAGAGACCAAGAAATTGCCCCCGATAGAGGTGAGCTTTTCGAGCTTGATGTTGCGTAGCTGACCGTTATTGACAAAGGCAGCCCCCAAGCTCAGAGTGGGGACATCTGAGGCCTGGTAGGTGACAAGGTCGGGGCAGTTGATGAGAGCCATGCCGCCGACACTGGTGAGACTGCCGAAGTCGAGGGAGTTGAGCTGATTGTTGTTGGTCAAGTTGAGCCAGCCGCCGACGGAGACAAGGTCGTCAAGATTGGCTGTGCGCAAATCGGCGTTGCCCGAGACGACCAGATCTCCTCCGACGAATTTGATGGACTCGAGAAAGTCGAGATCGCGCCCACTGCCACTTGTCATTGTGGGCACAAAGATCTACACACATGATTAATGGGTTGACTCTTGTGAGAATCGGCGGCGGCGAGATGCACAAACGAACGAGAAGAGAGCGAAAAATAAAAAATGCACTACGGAAATTTTTGGATGTCACACTCAACGCGTTCTTCCTATGGCGGCAGCAATGCGAGCGTATGAGGGCATTAAGAACACCGACTATGAGGTTCGCATTCGACTTTGTGGCGTCCGTGAGTGCAGGACAGTGTCACATTGCGACTTTTGGGTCTGTGAACTTTGCGGGTTGAACAAAATTCCCTCAGCTGCTGAAACAGTGAGGCGAAGAAGGACGGAGAAAAGGAGGTGGGAGAGACGAAGGCCTTGAATGGGGATGAGAATGTCGAGTGCGCAGCGAGAAAGACGAGCGGGAAGGGGAAACGGCAGACGACTTTGCGGTAAGAGCGATGTCCATATGACTTACAAGAACGTCACCGGTGACGGTGACTGCATCGATATCGGCAACAAGATCGTCTCTGACTGAGCTTGAGACAGGCACATTGACGATGAGATCGCCGGTAATCGTCACACAGTTATCGATAGTGTTCACATTGTGTGACCATACTCCGCCTTCGCAAGCGCCCCGAACGACCGACGGCACGACCATAAGGGCCAGCAGTGCCAAGATCAAGTGCATTCGGAAGCAGACTTGGAAAGACAAGATAAATTTATGACGGACATCCGACTGTGAACTGTGAACTGTCTTATTCATAACTCGATCGTAAAATCGACTTACTTTTTTTTTTTGTTATCATGTCAAAGTTTATCAAGTCGCTAAGCTCGTACAAGAGCGCCTTTCTCGTACAAGATTTGATGAGGCAAAGCGCGGTGTCGTAAATAACGCTTCGTCTTGCTCGTTGTTGTTTCAGGGCGCTGATCTACGCCGGGCGGGGCGCTTTGATCGCGGCACAATCAAGATGCCATTGGCGTACGACGACACATACATGCTCACACAGACACGCTCACCCGCAATCACTTTTTTTTTTTTTTTTTTTTTTTTCTATGTTCTCCTCATGGGATGTAATATCATAATAATAATACGATGTAGATTGTACTTTCGCACTCAGCGTCTGCTGGCGACGTACGACGGCACACAGCTGCGTGAAGACTCGGCAGCGCTGATGGACGCCATCAACCATCGTCGCGTGTACGCTCAGAGGCCCATGTCGCTGCTGTTGCCCGAGTCGGTGATGCTGCGCAGTGAGGCGAAACGTCTGAAACAGGCGGCGCATCAAAGTGTTCGCGACGAGAAGCTGAAGCGAGACGAGCGGGGAGCGTTCAAGGCACGACAGCGCGCCGAGAGGGAGCGTCTGCCCAAAGGGATAGTGGGCGAAGAGGAAGATGAAGAAGAGAAGGGCAAAGGGGGAGCAGAGGAGGAGGAGGAGGAGGACAACCAGCGGCAAGTGGTGGCGACGGTGACGTCGGGATCCGCCGCGAGTGAGGCGCTCGTGTCTCGCGAAGACCTCAAAGAGATTGTACACAGTACGTTGAGCAAACGCCTGGATACGCGTGCGATGCAGACGATCCGGTATGGTCGCCGTGAGAGCATTGCCTACCTGGCGGAGCGCATGAACAATTGCTATGGCGCCACCTACAGAGTGTTGCACGACCTTTCGGCGCTACTGCCGGATCTGCAGCCTGACCGAGTGCTCGACTTTGGGTCGGGTCTTGGCTCGACAGTGTGGGCGGTGCGCGAGGCGTTTGGGAGGCGTCTGGACGAGCGCACATTCACACTGGTGGACACGTCGGAAGCCATGAATGAACTGTGCAATGTGATGCTCAAGGGACCAAAGCAGGCGCTAGTGGACGCACAGACGGCAAAGCTCGCCTCTCCTCGCGGCCGAGTTTACCGCGACGAAGCCGTTGACGACGCCGGCGACCTCACCAAGGGTGTCTCGTACAGCCGCTTCCTCCCGCTCGGCAGCGAATGGATGCGCCACTTTGACTTGGTGGTGTCGGGCCAATCATTGTCAGAACTGCCCTCTATCAAAATGAAAGTGCTCGTTCTGCGCGCACTTTGGAATGCCACTCGTGACTCCCTCGTGATCATTGAGCCGGGCACCAAAGAGGGTCATGACAATGTTCTCTTTGCCCGCAATATGATCGTCAATCACTTTCACTTGGGCAAAAAGGACAAAGTGGATTCGGGCCATATTGTCGCTCCAGTAAAACACACTAAGCACACACTAAGCACACCGAATCATGACAATGTTTACTGATTGTGTGTTTTAGTGTCCGCATTCAATGGAGTGTCCCTTGGCTAATACTCCAATGGGCTGTGTGTTTGGATACCAAGTGAACGCGACAGAGAGACAGGTTAGACTAGACTACCATATATATATAATTATATATGTATATAAACTAACGCGGGACTTTCTTATCTGTGAATGCGTGACTATGTGTGTGTAGACGATGACAAGAACTGTGAAGAGTCAAGGACACAAAGTGGACCATTATTCATACGTGGTGTTGCGAAAGAATGAGGCAGACACGGGCGTTCGTCCAGAGACTCCCTTGCGCGATTCTGATGGTATGTTTTTATAGATGTATATGTTGTGAGAGAGAGTGTGTGTGTATGTGTGTGGTGGTGGTGGTGGTGGTGGAAATGTGTTCATGTGTGTCGTTGTAGTGAGTCGCCTTGTGAAGCACGCGCCTGACCGTCGGCGCGCTCATATTGAGATGAAGCTGTGTACGCCAGAGGGTGCGCTTGAGTCGCGTACGTTGACGTCGCAACAGGATGGTGCTTTGCTGTGGTCTGATGCGCGTCGAAGACATGTGGGTGATCTGTGGAGTCCTCGACTGGCTGAGCTCGCTGAGGGGCCCCGACGAGATCGCTTTAATCGATGGCAGGAGAATGATGATGGGGAGGAGGAGGAAGAGGAGGAGATGGCGGAGGAGACGGTCGAAGAGGAAGTTGTGAAGCCAAAAAGACTGCTGAGTCGTCGTGAGCGACTTCGTAATATTCGCAGGGGAGGAACATCGTAATAATGTTTTATTATTATTATTATTATTATATTCTGACTGTGTTTTTGCGTGGCGACTGTATCATAATAAATGGGTTGTAAATTATTATTATTATTCGATTCGGATATAATTACTTGATTCATGTTTTACAATTTTCTGCGATCACGTGCGGAAGACGAAAAATGATATTGTAATATTTTTAATTATTCTTCGTATGATTGATTAACATTCGCTCGATTTGAGTTGCATAAATGATAATTAATTTGCATTTTTTTTTCACATAATGCAGTCGGTGGTGACCTTACTCCTGGGTTTGACACTTGTGGTATCTCTGTGTTTGGCACGAGCACCCATTATCAACGCCGTGGTGCCCCAACGGCCTCGCCTTGGACTGGAGCTGTCAACGTCAACCGCAGATAGCCAAGTGGTCCTTCCTCTGGGCATTCCCTGGCTCAACTCACTTGCTTTCCTGGCCATCTTTCAGCAACAGGTCACGATGGGAGTGCTGGACCTGGGGTCGTCGCGGTGGTCCGTGACGGGACTCACACAGCTGTCGGTCGCGTCGAATTTCACGTCACTCTCCCTCTCCTCAGTGGTCGCTCTGCGAACCGCCACCGACAACACGACGGCCACCATCTTTCTCTATGGCGGTGAGCATTTGCTCTCGCCGTCTCAGGCGACCGTTTCCGCTCCGTGGGTGGGCACCATTGACAATGCAGACGGTCTGCTTGCCGTCGACATGTCAACTGCTCTGCCCACCTTTGATCCACCGCTCCCGTCTCTTGCCGGTCCCATCATGTCGACCCTGTGGGATCCTGTTCGAAATCGAGACGTTGTTGTTGTCTTCGGCGGTCGGCGCGACGCGTTGCAGTCTCCGACAAGTGTGTCGAGCGAGACGTTCCTCATCGATCTCATTGGGCGTCGGTGGCTCCCTCTGAACATTACCGGTGACTTCTCGCCGCCACCTCTCTATGGTGCGATCACGGCGTCACTTGGCTCTAGTATGTACGTGCTCTTTGGACAGAACAGCGACAATGCCGTCGTCAATACGCTGTATCGACTGACTCTCGACACCCCAACAACTGCAACGTGGAGTCTCCTGTCGCTGCCTCCATTGGCCATCAACGACCAGTCTGCTGAATTTGCTTGCTACACTTGTGGCACTTCCATGACTGTGCTTGACACGGGCACACTTGTCGTTGCGGCCGCCTTTGAATATGGTCCGTCTATTGGTGATCCTTACGCGCAACTCTTCACCCTGACCGATCCGACAACGGCCAACAACAATTCTCACTGGACCATTCTCGACTCAATTCAGGCGCCCGTAGCATCGTAAGTGCGAGAGATGGAAAGAGAGAGGAGACAGAACAAAGTGATACAGAGAGAGAGATACAAGGTGATAGAGAGAGACAATGTGATAGAGCGAGACAAAGTGATAGAGAAGGAGATGAGACTGATGTTGACAAACTTTTTTGCTAGATCTGTGGCCGACTTGTACATGTTTAGTGCGGGCGCCCAAGATCAAGTGTACACCGTTGATCTGACTCAAATAACGCAATTTTTTGCCATTGAGAATCCTGCGCAATTCATCTCACTCATTCAAGTGTCCGAGGCTGTCTCGCGTGCCATTTGGACCAGTCTCACTCTTCCTGCATTTCCCCAGTCTATCTCTTTTGCTCCCTACACCTCTCTGCCGCTCGTGTCCGTCTGGAGTGGGCGCGACTTTGGATGTAGCATCATGTACGGCGGGTTTGCTGCCGCACGTCTCAGTGCGGAATTGTGGCTTGCGTGCGTCCAGGTTGATATTGTCTCGGTTGCCGTCTCGCCCTACATACTTAATTGGTACCCGATTGCCAAGGCTGAGGGTCTCTTGCCGGCACGCGCTGGCCACACGTGCAACACGGGCTTGTACCAAGGCGAGAACATTATTGTCTATCTCTTTGGCGGCTCTACCATTTGGCTTGATATTGGCCAGCGCGTCAATGGTTCACTTCATGAGTTCTCCAATGAGCTGGTCGCTTTCACTCTGCCGGCCGTCCAAGTGAATCCATCGGGTTTACTTGCTTCGTGTCCTACACCTGGTCGCGCATTCCACTCAACCGCCACCCGACTTAACCAATATTCACTGCCCAGTGCGCTCATTGTCTTTGGTGGTCAGCTCGGCAACGGAACATGTCTCAATGACGTATGTCCTATGGCATTGCCTCTGAAACAGTCACACACACACACACACACACCTCTCTCTCTCTCTCTCTCTCTCTCTCTCTCTCTCTCTCTCTCTCTCTCTCTCTCTCTCTCTTCTACTACGCACACGAATCACACACGCACATGCTCGTTTGAGACTCGACACTCACGCCTTGTTCTTTTCTTTTTTAGGTGTGGGTGTACACGATTGCCACCAACGCATGGCATGCGCTTGATGTACCCTCTCCGGCTGCAGCCGTGCCTGAGCCACGAATGATGCACTCTGCAACCATCATTGGCGACACAATGTACGTCGTGGGTGGCGTGACGTCTCTCGCAGACCACTCTGTGCCCTGTCAACTGTGGGCTCTCAATGTATCCGCTGCAGTGCTTGCAGCCGGCGAAGCATTGTGGACACGCCTTGAGAACTGTCCGGGCTACGCTGCTATTTACAGCAACCAACCGACGAGTTTGGCGATGGACAACAAAATCATGGCACTCACGTCCTTCACGACAGAACTCTCTTCATATGATGTGCTCACTAACGTCTGGTTTCAACGCAACCAGGGCGAAGGTAGTCTTTCGAGCATTACAACGGGTCTTTCTTTAGGCTCCATCTTCCAGGAGCTTCTTCTCGTCATCCAAATCCCCACCGGTGGCACCATCAGCCAGAGCCAGGTGCTCGAGTACCCAGGATGTGGTGCAGGCTACGTTGCGCCAAGTTTTTACAAGGATTCGTGTGTGCCCTGCGCTGTACGTCGGTCAAAAGATGATATCAATCAAGCAAACACTATCGTTTTTTGTCTGTAGGTTGGTTACTACAGTTCCAATCCAGTTGGTGCAACCACTTGTCAGTCTTGTCCCGTATGTGATATTATTTCTTTATACTCTCTCTCTATCACTTTGTTTCTCTCTCTATCACTTTGTTTCTTTCCCCCTTCTTTCCCTCTCTATCACTTTGTTTCTTTCTCCCTCCTTTCTCTCTCTCTCTCTCTCTCTCTCTCTCTCTCTCTCTCTCTCTCTCTCTCTCTCTCTCTCTCTCTCTCTCTCTCTCTCTCTCTCTCTCTCTCTCCTCTGTTTCCTTCTCATCGCTTTGTTCACTAGTTGTTGATTTTATCCTTTTTGTGTTCTTTATAGGGTTCTGCACTGACACCCGGTGTGGGCTCCACGGACATTACTGCGTGCCACCAGTGCGATAGTGACGCGTCGTGTCACGGACACGGGCAGTGTGCCATTGATGCGACAGGGAGCGGAAAGACAGTGTGTGCGTGTAACTTTGGCTATGTATCGACGGACAATTGTGCTGTGCCGTGGGTGTTTGTGGGCGGAATCATTTTTGTTTTGTTTTGTTTGGGCTTTGTTGCTATTGCGTACTATCTTCGGCGCAGTCGTAAACTCAAAGTGAACTCGGAACTACAAGAGCGACTGCTCAACAATGTCACGGTGCAACTGGAGGAGCGCGATGAAGAGATTGAGGCAATGCGCACCCTGTGGCTCATTCGTGAAGACGCACTCGCAAAGATTGAGCCGGTTGGGAGAGGAGCCTTTGGAGAAGGTACACGAATTACACGCACATTTTCAGAGAGAGAGGGGGGAGAAAGAAACAAAGTGATAGAGAGAGAGAGAACGAAAAAAAATAGAGAGAGATAGAGATAAGGGAGAAGGGAACAGAGCGATCGAGAGAAAGGCAACACTCAGTTGATTCACACTAAAAACTTACCTAGTGTGGAGGGGACAGTATCATGGGAACGAAGTGGCGATCAAGTACTTGAACGAAGGAGTGATGGAGAGCGATCCAAAGAGCGTCGAGGAGTTTGAGCAGGAAGTGCGGTGCTTGCGAGGAATTCGTCATGCGAACATTGTACTATTTTGGGGCGCGGGTGTGGTGGAAGGAAGTGCAGTGCCCTTTCTGGTGCTGGAATTTATGCAAAATGGGTCCTTACAAGATCGACTGATGAGTGTGAATGAGCCTATGGTGTGGGAGCGACGACTACGCTACATGTGTGACGCGGTCGAGGCGCTTTGCTACATCCATCACGTTATTAAGCCGGCATGTATCCACCGGGACATCAAGAGCCCCAACATGCTCATTAGCACACAAGACGTGCTCAAACTCAGTGACTTTGGCACAGTGCGTATTCTCACGCGCCACTCACGTAACAGTAACGTTACAGCAGCAAAGTCAAAGAAGGGAACGGCTCTACCCAATCGTGTTATTACCAGTGAAGCCGTCATTATGACGACGTCGTCGGGAACGCTTCTTTGGCAAGCACCCGGTAAGATGCAAAAAGCAAAGGACACACAGATTGTGACTGATGTGTTATATGTGTGCGTCTTTGTGTTATGTGTGTGCGTCTTTGTGTTATATGTGTGCGTCTTTGTGTTATGTGTGTGCGTCTTTGTGGTGTATGTGTTAGAGACCCTTTCGAACAGTCCGACATGGACATCGAAAACGGACATGTATGCGTTTGCCATTACGATGTGGGAGACATTGACACGGAAGGAGCCTTTTGATGATGAGCGGAACATTTCCTTTTGGGATTTGCAACGAGCTATTTTGGACGGAGAGCGACCACTGTTGAAGTTGGAAGATTGCGATCGAGACGATCTGTCTGCCGTCGAGTTGAGTGCCAAGCAGAAGTTTGTGGGGCTGATTGTGCGTGGATGGGATGCCGATCCCCACAAGAGGCCAACGGCACTTGAGACGGCCAAGGTGTTACAGGAGTTGCACAGAGATTGCTACAAGCGCAAACTGTAATAATAATGAAGATATTATGTAGAATTGTCATGATTGATGTGTGTATTACTATTATTATCCTTCTGTATCTGAGATGAGTACGCTATCAATTTTATTATTTTAATTTAATATTTTTATTGCTCTTGATTTTCTATTAAATTATTGATTTTTATTTTTTTTGTTACACATTATTTTTATTAATAATTATTGATGTCTGTGATCCTCCACTTGGACCTTGATTGCTACTATGCTCAAGTGGAGGAGCAGCGCCTCGGACTCACCGTGCGTTTCTGTGTTGTGTTGCTCGTCGCTTTCGCGTCTTCACTTTGCTTGACTCTCTCTCCCTCTCTCTTTGTAGGGAAGTGGTCGACCACTGGCCGTGCTGCAGTGGTCCAATTTGATCGCGGTAAACTACGAGGCGAAGAAATGCGGTGTAAAGCGCTCGGTGACGGCGGAGGAGGCGCGAAAGCTTTGCTCCGACATTGTTCTTGCGCACGTCGCGACTCTTACCGCCGGTGACACGCGCCCCGTCTATCGTGAGGCTCACCAGGTCGACATCACGACACACAAGGCATCGCTTGATTCGTACCGCGCTGCATCGGCTCGCATCATGGCTCTGATTGCGGCCGAGGGGTACCTGTTTCAACGGGCGGGCACCGACGAGTGCTTTTTGGATGTGACCACCAAGGCACGCGCCATGGCCGCAGCAGAGGCGGGCAAGCCGTGTGACTGGACCGACTTGGGTTTGGTGTTGGGTGAGGCGGGCCACGAGTTGCCTGAAGGCAAAGGAATGGAAGAAGAGGACGACGACGAGGAAGGGGTCGAGGTTGACAGTCCTGACGACGACGACGCCGCCAACGAGACCAACGATGGAGAGGAGGAGGACATGCCCGAAGAGGAGACTGATCGAGTTGAAGTAGACGAGGCCAACGATGCTCTAATGCGAGCGGGGGCCGTCATTGCGAGCCAAATTCGCGCCAAATTGTGGAACAACCTCAAATTTCGCGCTTCGGCTGGCATTGCGCCCAACAAGCTCCTTGCAAAGCTAGGATCAGCTTTGAACAAGCCCAATGGACAGGCTGTGGTTCGTTTGGCGTACGCGCCTATCCTGCTGCGCCAAACGCGACTGCGCAAGATTCCACAATTGGGTGGGAAGTTGGGGAGTCTGGTGGAAAAGCATTTTGGTGTGGGCATCATGGCGGGTGATGCGGCACTGCAGAGTCGCTCAAGAGGGCAAATGCGTGCCATTCTGGGAGAAGATGCAGGATCGTTTGTCTACAATGCAGGTAAAGGAACGGAATGATAATGCCCAGCTCATGAAAATGCAATACTAACGTAATATTGTAGTGCGCGGAATTGGATCGACGAAGGTGAAGGAGAACGACAAGGTGAAGAGCATTATGGCAGCGAAAAACGTGGGGAAGAAGGTGGACACGCGTGTGCAGATGGTGCCGTGGCTGGACATGCTTGCGGTGGAGGTTGGAATGCGGTGTGCAGCAGATGAGAGTGTGTATGGGCGTCGGGCGCTGCGTCTCAATGTGTACTTTCGACATGCGAGCAAGACTTCGTCTCGGGGGTGTCGTATGCCTGGTTTGAATGCATATGGGTGTGGAGAAGCCATTGCGCGTGCGGCACGTGCAGTGCTGGAGCAAGTTCCGGATGCAGAGCTGTTCCCCTGTGGCTGGCTTGCTCTCTCTGCGTCGCAATTTGTGGATGTGGCACATGGAAAGGCTTCAATTGAGCACTTTTTTGCGGGTGGTAGTGGTGACAAGCAGACGGAGGGTGGAGAGCAGCCTTGCGTTGGTGGTGAGGAAGGCAGTCGCTGTGGCGAGTGTGGTGCGACGGTGCCCTTAGGGGCCGAACAGGAGCACTCGGACATGCACATGGCACGCAATCTGCTGCGGCAGGAGCGACAGGACCGGCTCAAGCGTGCCCGTCCAGTGTCGAGCAGTGACAAAAGCAAAGGAGGGCGAGGTGGTGGTGGCGGTGGAGCGTCCGTGTCCTCATCATCGTCTTCCGCTCCGAAGCGACCATGCATTGAGAATTTCTTTAAAAAGAAAGGCGTGTAAAACTGAAACGGTGTACAATTAAGTTTCAAAATGATTTGTCTAGCGAGGTGAATAATTATAATAATAATAATAATAAATTTATTGGTACCATATTCAAAGATTAACAGCGCTTGTTCCGCCTTGATTTTTTTTGTTTCGTTCAACATTGACGAACTACTTTGAATACATCTTCTTCTTACTAAACTGATTATTTTTATGAAAAGTGTGGATTCCTAGGATTATTATATGAAAAGTGTGGATTCTCGATTATTATATAAAAGTGTGGATTCTATGGATTATTATATGAAAAGTGTGGATTCTATGGATTATTATATGAAAAAGGTGTATTCTATGGATTATTATATGAAAAGTGTGGATTCTACTCGGTGTTATTTTAATATAAATACATATAAAAGTATCGGACTCAAATTTAATCAAATATAAAGTGGAATTTCGGTTTGATTTGATATCAACGATGTCAGAATGGGAGAGAGAACAGCTGCAACAACACACGATGTTAGTGGTTATTTCGTAGGTGATCCCTGTCTGTTAACGTTGTTGCAATTGAACAACAAAATGTCTGATGTGGCACAATAAGGTATAATATAGCTATAAATCATAGACCCTCAAACCCCTGGGATTCCCCCGGGAGATCCCAGAGGGTATTAATAGCAAAGTCGCAAACTACATGTTACCATGCATGGACGGCTACATATTAAAATCTGGTTCGATGGTTTGTCCGCCTGTAGGAATGACAATCTCCCGCAAATGACAGAACAGACAACGATGAACGAGGCACGAGCTAAGGTACATTATTATTTATTAACACATAACAGACAACATCACAACAACAACGCAACCATGCATGGTCGCAAAAATAAAATCGGGAATATCCCATTATCTAAATTACTCGGAACCCAAAATAGGTTACTTTTGTCAACCTTTTCCTATCAGCTAAAATCAAATTAAAAAAATCACAATAATTTTCTCTTTCCATGTCCCAATCCACCCCCGAAACACACCCGCTGCACGCGGCAGTGCTGAAAAGCGACGAAAAAGCGCTGGAAGCGGCGCTTTCAACGGACGGCGCTGATCTCGACGCCGTCGACCACCACGGCAACACGGCACTGCACCTGGCGTGCATGCTTCGCGCCACGGCCTGCGCCAAGCTTCTCGTTGACGCTGGCGCGTCCGCCAAGAAGCGGTCGGTTGCGGCGTGGTCGCCCTACGACGAATCCATTTCCAACGGCGACCGTGAACTTGTCGGTCTGCTGCTCAAGCGACGCCGCGAGGAGTCCGAGGCTGCCTTCCGCACACGCACCCCGCAGCTCCTCCAGAAGATCGAAGAGGTACTCCGTGGCGCCGAATGGCCCTCCGGTTTTCCGCTAAACGCCGAACTGTATAGATGCCTGACTTTTCCATTGAAATGTCGTGGGAATTCACGACGTGGATTCCCTTGCTTGGGCGACTCCTTCCGCGCGACACCTGGCTGATCCAGAAGTGCGGGCGTCAGTTGCGTATCGACACGACGCTCAGGGACTTCCGAGGCATGTCGTGGCAGCGTGGGAACCTGTCGTACCTTGTGTCGGAGCGCCAAGGCAAACTGGTGTTTGTCGAAGTCGACCGAGGTACCCTTTCACTTCATGTGGATTATTCCGCTTTGGCTTATGCACGAGTTGCGTAGATGAAAAGACATACGAAATCAATGAGACTAAGTTGGTCCCCGACGAGAAAAAGTCTGAGAGCGACGACGACGACGACGACGACGTCGAAGACGATGATCAAGGAGACGACAAAGACAACGAGGACAACAGCAGCAAGAGTGCGATGGACGTGGACGAAGATGGAGCGCCTCGGCGAGAGGAATCTGCGATTGAGCGGCGACGACGGCGACGACGGGAGCGCCATCAACGACGCCGCGAGAACACGGAGGAGATCATAGACGAGCTGCTGAGCCACGACATCTCAAACACGTTTGTGGATGAGGACAAGATTAGCTTTGAGCGAGTAAGTATCTGTGTATTTATGTATGTGTGTTTTGTCTTTGTGGTGTGTGTGTGTGTTGTTGTTGTTGTTGTCTTTGTGTTGTCTTTGTGGTGTGTGTGTTGTCTTTGTGGTGTGTAACTAACAAAGAAAAGCACACACCCTTACGCTCTCTCGCTCTTCTGACTTTAGGTTCGCACTGGGTTTCCCGGTTGGCGGTATGATAAAGTGGAGTCTGTGGGTGGGTATGAGGCAAAGGTGTTTGAAGTGAAAGAGGCGTCGTTGCGGGCGGTCAAACGGCAAGAGCACCTGACAGAGGAGGACATTAGACGCAATGAGCGCAAGAAGACGCACTTTATGCAAAACACGGGAGCGGCACTCAAAGGGGTTCTCACGAAACACGATGAAGATGCATGTTGTGATGGTGATGAAGAAGACACCGATGAGGATGAGACGACAAGCTGTGCATTGGCGATCAAAGAGACAGACACGGAAGGGAATGAGACGAAGGGCAAAAAGGATGCGAAGGATGCCTATGTCGTGCAGAGGGAGTCGCTTCCCCCACCCCCTCGCCCCTCACAGGCCACAGTGGACGCGTATTTTTCCGCAGAGGCCAATCCCCTTGATCAGAGCACATGGTACCTGGGACGGCCCATGCGCCTCAAGGAGAACACAACAGCCTTTAAGGCAACTCTCGCCATGGCCGACGACTTTCCTGTCCCTCTCACCGACGTATTTAGAACATGAACATGATACCCGTTCCCTCTGTGACCATACTAAGTATTCGTCCATTCTTTCTCTTTTCTAGATTCTCCCTCTCCTTGAGATCATGGCCAACACTCAGTCTCACGCTGAGCGGCTCAGGCAGTTCCTTTCCGGCGCCCTCCCCCCCGGATTTCCCGTCAAAATTGGTACTGTCGCAAAAATATCCGCATTCAAAATTAGTGTACTCCTGCCCTTTGTTCTTTCTCTCTCTCTCCTCTCTGTATCACTTCTGCTTCTCTTTCTCTTCTCACTTTTACTTTCTCTCCCTCTTGTCCCCCGTCCATAGAGATCCCTCTGATTGCGACTGTTCAAGCGCGCATCTGCTTTACCAACTTTTCCAATGGCCCTCAGGATGAGTCGTTCTTTGCCATCCCCGACGGATTTCGTCGTGTCGTCACAATGCCACAGAACAAATAAAATATTTTTATAATAATAATAAAATTAATATAATAAAATTAATAATAAATAATTGCATTTTGGTGTGGTTAGAGAGTGTACAGAGTGTCTTGAAGGTGACGGACATTACTGTCAATGCGCTGTTGAAGGTCGCGCGTGCGCGCGTGCTCGGCTTCAAAGAAAGAATCGGCGTCGCTTGGGGCGGCACTGAGAGGGATGGCAGCGGAGTCGTAATCGACGGACGGGTCGGGCGTGCTGACGCTGGCAATGCTGTGCGCTGGCGGAGACCATTCGTCGTCGCTGAGTTCCTCGTCATGTTCTTGTGGTGCTGATTGGTGGGTTTGGTCCTGCCGTGGTGGTGGTGGTGGTGAGGAATGAGAGGAGGGTGAAGGGGATGCGACGCGGATGCGGCTTGGAGGGATGGCGGTGTGGAGGGACTCAGAGGATGGGGTGCCAGAAGAACGAATGGGTTGCGGAGTTGGGGGAGAGGCAGATGGGGAAGCAGACGAGTCGACAAGACGAGTGCGAATGTTGCCGCTACCGCCCAAGAGTGATTGAGTTGTAGTGGTAGTCGAGGGGCGAGGGTGCTCTGTTGCTGTCCGTGAGATGGGTGGAGCAGTGCGCTCCAGTGGAGCGTACTTGTGCTGTGATTGGGGCACGCTTGGGACTGCACGCGTCGTGCGAGAAGTCGGCTCTGGTGCGAGGCGCAACGGGGTGACTCTGGACTGTCGTTGGTGGCGGCGCGTAGGCTCATACTCGTCGCGGTTGTCGGACAAGTTGGCATAAGGGTACTTCGATGGAGTGTAGACTGTGGCGGGCGAAGGGTCGTCCGCGCCACTGCTGACGGCCGAATCAGTCGACAGACGCGGTGAGGCGCGGTCGACCGACGAGAGTGACAGGTCGTCGTCAAACAGAGCCTGCGAGTCGTTGCGATGTGACTCACCCAAGTGGCTCGCTCCTCTTTCTCGTTGCTGCCGCCCATACAGTGCGTCCACACGCCGCTGCAAGTCGCCCATTCTCTCATACCCTGGCACAGCAGAAGTAGTAGTGCCAACATCATGGTCACCCTCGCGACTGCCACTCGTGCTCAAGTGACTACTCTCCGCCGAGGAATCAGGAGGCGACACTCTATCTGCTACCGACGCCTCGACTGCAAGCGCCCGCTGTGCTGCCATCGCCTGGTCGCCCGTGGTACCTAGAAACCCGTCAACATGCCGGAGAAAGCCCGCGACGGCCGTGCGATCGTTGGCTGCTCGCTGCAGTCGCGCATTCAGCGCATCGAGTGCTTCGCTGAGACGCTGTCGCTCCACTTCGCAGCGGCGCAGCACTCCTTCCAGGCGATCCGCACGTTCCTTCTCGTTCGCAGTGGCACGCTGTGCTTCCTTGCGCACTCGCTCCAGTTCAACACGATCCCGTTCTTGACGCGCCAAAGCTGCTTCGCGTGTTCGTTCCAGCGAGTCTACCAAGTGGGTTAGTTCCGAGGTGAGCGTGTCACGCTCGGAGGTCACACTGGCCACACCATCGCGCAAGCCCTCGGCAATGCCCAGCGCATCCTGCAACTGCTCTTCGAGCTCGCCGATGCGTGTTGCACTCGCAGTCAGTCGTTCGTTGGCGGCACGCAGCTCTGCCGAGCCTGCCGCCTCCTGCTGCTGTCGAATAACCGTGTGCAACAAACGGTTCTCCTCGGCAAGACGCTCTTTCTCGCGCGAGCCCACCTCGGCCGTGAGCGAGCCCACCTGTTCACGTAGTGCGCCACACTCGTTGCGCAACGACGCAGTCTCCGCCTCGGCCGCACGCAATCGGTGCGACGTCTCCTCCGCAACCTGGTGACGCAAACACAGTCGAAGTCGCGCCGACTCACTCCGCATCTCCTCCACATCGTGTCGCCAGTCCGCAAGCGCATCCTCCAGTCGTTGTTTCAAATGGTCCGTCGTCTCTTCGTGCATCCGCTGCAGAGCTGTACGCTCCTCCAGTTGTTGTGCAAGACTCTCGGCACGCTCTTGCAACTGCAAGTATTCCTCCATAAGCACCCGCTCCATCTCGGTCCGCGGTCGATCCAGTCCCGCAATGCGAGCCTCGCCACCACGTGTCCCAGCCGTAGCATGGTGGACGCCATACTGACCATCATGATGGGCACACGCGACTCGCAAATGGTCCAACTCGGCGCGTGCCATGGCAAGCTCATCGCGCACACGCAAGTCGTCCCGACGCAGCGCTGCAAGTTGGTCAGTCAGACGTGCTCGCTCGTGTGCCTCGCGATCCATCACTTCACCATTGCTTGCATCGCTTGCAATGAGTCCCGACAGAGTGCGCACTTCCGTCTCCAAATCGCGAATACGTGTGCTCTGCTCACGCGCACACTCACTCTGATGCGTCGCGTGCCCCAGAGCGCTGCGCAACTGCTCCACTTCAGCCTCGAGATGTGTCATGCGATGTACTCGCACACGCAGCGACTCAACCTCATACAACAACGACTGATAGTGCTCCTCATGATGACGATGATGATGACGATGATACTGACCACTCTCTTCTTGTGGTTGTTGTTGTTGTGGTTGTTGTTGTTGTTGTTGTTGTTGTTGTTGTTGTTGTTCTTGTGGTTGTTGTTGTTGTTGTTGTTGTTGTTGTTGTTGTTGTTGTTGTTGTTGCTGTTGTGGCGGTTGTTGTTGTTGCGGCTGTTGTTGCTGCTGCTGTTGTTGTTGTTGTTGGTAATCGCGACGCTGTTCTTTCAATTGCTCGTTTTCCACCTCAAGTTGTCGCACACGCTCGTGCACAATCGCCGAGTCGTCGCTGGCCTTCTGGACCAATAATGGTTTTGCCGATAGCACACGCGTAAGTCGCTCGTTCTCTTGGCGCAGCGCATGCACCTTGTCCCGCTCCGCTGCGAGTTCACGTGCCGATTCGGCGCGACGATGGATCGATCGCTCCTGCTCAAGTAAATTTCGCTCAAACCGGTCGCGATGCGATGTCGACAAGGGTACGCTGGCGGACACTGACGCAGAGAAAGGGGCATGAACAGACTCCTCTCGTGATTGCTGCCGCTGCTGCTGCTGCTGCTGCTGCTGCTGCTGCTCCTGGACGTCGCGAAGACACGCGACTGCATGATCCACTTCAAGGTGTGTCTGTTCGACAAGGTATGCACCCTGGAGCATCGTGTTGTCTAGATGGCGCGCACGACCAGCGTAGTGCACGCCACGCAGCTTGTGCAGTGTGTTGCGCAATGCCTCAGTGCACTCAGCCAACTGTTCCTTGATTTCCGATCGTTCGCGCACCACATCCTGTGCCTCGGCAGCGCGCCTTTCCAAATCGTCAAGTGTGTGTCGCATGCGGAGCAGCTGGGTGCGCAGCTGCGATGCGTTCTCCGCGAGATCGTCCCGTTCCTCCGCCACTCTCTCGAGTTGCGCCGCCAACTGTGCGCGTTCCTCAACTAACCGTGCCGTGTCGTCACGTACCGTTGCGTGTTGCTGTACCTCGCGTTGGGCCGCTTCACACTCATACTTGAGCTTGCCATTGGCAGCGTTTGCGTCGTCCAGGGCACGTCGTAGTTGTTCGACCGCACGCCGATGTGTCGCTGCATCGTGTCCGCGCGCCTCGCCTCGCACACACTGCGACTTGAGACTCTCCGTGGTAAGCTGCAGCTCGTGTAGATCCCCAGCAAGCTCCGAGCTATGTGCTTTCTCCTCAGCGAGCAACTCCCGCGTCACCTCCAGTTCGCGCGCCATTTTGTCGCAGCGCTGCTCCGCCTCTCGAGCTGTACTGTCTGCACGCGCCACCAGCTCGCGTTGCCGCCGCTCGACGCTCTCCACCGCATCCGACAGTGCTGTGATCCGCACTGCCGCTGCAGACGCGCTCCTTACAGCACTCTCCGGCGCGCTTGACGCTCCTGTCGTCGTGTCTTCAAAGCGCAACACTCGCCGACTTGTTGCCTCCGCTCCTGTCGTCATCGTGCCCGCTTCCGCTTGCGCGCGCCTGCGACGAGACCGAGGTGATAGTAAGAGAAACGGCTCCAGCGTCGAAATGAGCTCGTTCATCTCGGACGAGCGCTCATCCCTAAATTCGCAAAAAGCGGATTTCAAACCAAAAAAAAAAAAAAAAAAAAAAAAACCGTTGAAGTTAAAAGTCGCAAAGGAAAGCAATGCACTTGCATGCGACAAGAAGAAGAGGAAGGAACACCGCCAGGGATAGGATGTGGGGACGCAGGCGGCGCGAGGGCGGGCGTGGGGGGCTGCGGCACACACAGACGTACCTTCGAAGTGCATTGAGTTCCTCGCGTATTCTCACCACATCCGCCTCCAGCATCCGTGCTGCGGCGTCGTCGTGAGAGGACATGCCAGCACCAACCAACCCAGTGCACGCAGAATAAATAAAGATTACAGATTGAAGTGACTGACTGAGTT
>CALSCP010001674.1:32010-45251 GCA_943704425.1 Ministeria vibrans ATCC 50519
GGACTGAGTCTGACTCGGAGTCTCTGATAACTGAGAAGAAAGACGTATTATGTAACAAGTGATTGAACAGTATAATAAGAATAATAATGATGGGTTGCTAACATCAGTCGTATACCCCTTTTTAGACACTTTTTGCTATTGTGTTTTTCACGTCTTGTGACTTGTCAATTACTGCTTGAATCTTAGATGAGAGATATGGATAAATTTTTCTTCGCTCTCAACAACACCTCTCTCTTATTCTCTCTCTCTCTCTCTCAAATCATAAGTTCAGTCGCCACCGCAGGCAACCCAACGTCGGCCGGACCCGCGCCGCTCTTTTTGTCCTTCTTCGCAGCCTTTTTGGCGGCCTTCTCGGCCTTCTCGGCCTCACGCGCCGCCTTCTTGTCCTGCTTGGTCGGCGTGCCCGCCGCACTCGACGTGCCCGATGGGGGTGTCTCCAGCGACGAGCGCGTTGGCTTCTTCTTCAAACCAAATAGCTTCTTAAAGCCGCCCTTCTTGGGTGTCGACTCGGTAGACGCAGCAGGCGCAGCAGTAGTAGAGGCCGAAGACGCCTCGGCAGCAGCTGCAGCTGCGGCAGCAGCACCAGGCTGCTCTTGGCGCGGTGTTGCCGGACTCATGTCCACGGAGCGCTGGCGCTTAGGCGACGCAGCAACAGCGTCGGTCGGAACCGGAGCAGCAGCAGCGGCGGCCGCAAGTGCAAACGCTGTCTCCTTGCTGTCCTTCTTGGGCTCCTTACCCTTGTTGCTCTTGGGAGCAGCAGCAGTAGCAGCAGCAGGCTCTTCCTGCTTCTTCGGCACAGCCCCATCGGCTGCCGCCTTCTCTGTCTTTTGCTCCGCCTCGGCAGAAGCAGCAGCAGCAACAGCAGCAGCAGCCTTCTCTGCCGCCTCCGCCTCCGCTTCCTTCTTCTTCTTCTTCTCTGCCTCCTCTGCGTCCTTGCGCTGCTTCTCCGCCGCCGCCGCCGCCGCCTTGGCATCCTCCTCGGCCTTCTTGGCCGCCGCTGCGGCTGCCTCCGCCTCCGCCTCTTGCGTGCTTTGATCTGCCTTGCGCTTCTCAGCATCGGCAGCCTCCTTGGCCGCCAGCTCCTTCGCCGCTGCCTCCTGTGCCGCCAACAGCGTCGCCTGGTGCTCCCGCTCCTCCTCAGCCTGGCGCTCCGTCTTCTCCTGACGCTCTCGCTTCTTCTTCTCAATCGCCTCCTCCGAGCGACCCTCTGCCTCGCGTGCGAGACGCTCGCGCTCCGCCACCGCAGCCTCTTTGCGTCGCTCCGCCTCGGCCGCCGCCTCCTCGCGCTCCTTCAGCTCGCGTTCCTTGCGCTCCGTCGCCAGTCGCTCGTGCAACTCCGTCTCCTTGCGCATCTTCTCCTCGGCCTCAGCACGCAAAGCAGCCTCCCGCTCCTTACGCTCAGCTTCCGCCTGGCTGCTCTGCTCCTTGGCCCACGCCGATCGCTCCAGCGCCGCCGCATCCTCCTCCTCGGCACGTTTCTGACGCGCCGCCTCAAGTTTCTCCCGTCGCTCACGGTCCTCGGCAAGTCGCGCCGCCTCCGCCTCCTCCGCCTCGGCCAGCAGCTTCGCCTTGGCCGCTTGCGCATCGTCGCGACGCGATGCTTCCTCCGCCTTTCGCTTCTCCTCCACCGCCTTGACACCGTCGGTACGCTGGCCACGGCGCTTCATTGCCTCCACTGCCTGCTCGTGGTTCTGCACGCTCTCCGTCGACGCGCGCTCCTCAAACTCCGCATGCATCTTCGCAGCTGTCTCTGCCTCAGCAGCCGTCGCTTGCTTCTCTGCCTCGAGACGCGCCGCTTCCTTGGCTCGCTCACTCTCAAGTGCCGCACGCGCAGCCGCCTCACGCTCCTGCGCCGCACCCGAGACACGCTCGCGATCTTGCTTGGCACGCTCCGCTCGCTCAGCCGCACTCTTGACCTCCTGCTCGGCACGCTTCGTCTCCGCCTCGGCACGCGCCTTCTTCTCCGCCGCCAGACGCTCCTCCATAGCTGCCGCCTGGGTCGCCGCCAACTTCTCAAGCGCCGCCTGCTCGGCACTCGTGCGCGACGCACGCGACTTCTCACGCTCCACACGAGCCGCCTCAATCGCCGCGGCCGATTTCTTTGCTGCCTCAGCCTCAAGCTTGGCACGCGACGCCTTGGTCTCAGCCAGACGCTTCTGCTCGGCCGACGCGTCGTCGTCGGCTGCCTGCAGCTGCGCCTTGCGCTCCGACTCCTCCGCCTCGCGCTTCTTTTGCATGCTCGCTGTCTCTGCACCGCCAAACAGCGCATCCGTAAACTTCTTGTAGTCAAGCTTGTCGTCATTGCCGTCAAACGAATCCATGTTTGCAATGCAATAGTCTGCCTGTTCGCGCGGCAGCGTCTTGTACAGCTCGGCCTTGGTCACGTACGGACGCTTCTCGGCTGCCACCGAAAACGACTCAGCAACATCCTCGGCACGGTCCGCATTCTCCGTCTCCAGCGAAATCATGTACGCGTTGTACTCCGCCAGACCCACCGTGCCGCTGTGGTTCGAGTCGACAAAGGCCATAATCTTCTTAAAGTCCTCGTTCTCCTGACCGCCGGGGTAGTCGTACCCGAGCGTGCGCAGGCACGCGCAAAACTCCGTCGCGTCCAGCGTCCCGTCGCCGTTCTTGTCAAAATGAGCAAAGGTCTCGCGGTATTCCTTCAGCTTCTCATCGCTCACACCCGAACTGTCGCGCGCCTTAATCTGCTGCATCAAGTTGCCCTCAAGACGACGGCACAGCTGGTCAAGCTGCTCCCACGCCTGCGCCAGACTCGTCGACGTGTGCTCCGTGTACTCATTGTCGTAGATTTGCGCCGCCTCCATCTCGGCGCCTGTCTCCTCAATGTCCGCAATGTCCGCTCGCTTGCTCGCCACCTGCTCAGCAATGCCCTTCACCGACGCAAGTTGGTCCTCGAGCGTGCCGGTCGCACTCGTCGCAAGCACACGCGTCTTGGTCGCCCATGCATCAAACACGGCCGCCTTGTCGGCAAACGCCTGGCGCAGCTCCTCGTTGTCCTCCTGGCGCTTCGCCTCGTTGTCCAGCTCGCCAATGCGATCGTCAATCTTCTCCAAAATCACATTCCATTTTTCCGTGAGCAAATCCATCGTGAAGGGCGTGTACGGGTTCTTGCCCTGCATGCCCTGCTCCACCAGCTCCGTGTCAATGCGCTCCAGCTCGGCCACGTCGCGCTTCAGCTCCTCAAGCTGCTCCTGGTGCGCCAACAGACCTTCCTCGAGCACCGTCACCTCTTGCAGCGAATTGACGCGCACCGGCTCCGACAGGTCCTCCTCGGCAGTGCCAAGCCACGAGCTGAAAGCGGCCGCCTTCTTCGCAAAGTCCAGCATGCTTGCGTCAATCGCGCGGAAACGCTCGTGCGACTTATCCAGTGCCGCACGACGCGTCTTGGTCGCGCTCTGCAAACCAGTAAATCGCTCTTGTACCGTGGCAAATCGTGCCGCAATCGTCTCTCCTGCACTGTGGCCGCCCGCCTTGAGCGACGCACTCTGCTCCGCGAGCTCGTCGACACGCTTCGAAAAGGACGCCACAGTCTTCTCAAGCTTGTCGTGCTCCTCAAGCAGCAATTCGACGCTGCCCAGATCCGAGCCTTCGTCCGTCGACTGTGCACTTGCCTCGTGCTTCTCCGTCCACGACGTCACCGCATCGGCACTGCGTGTAAAGGAGTGCAACACCACCGCGTCGTTGAGACTTTGCTTGCGCTTCGCCGCCAGCTCGTCCAACTCGCCCATGGCACTTGTCAGTTCACTCTGACGCTCCGACACAGTCGCCTTCTGCGAGTGTCCGTTCGCCACAAGCTTGTCGGCAGCTGCTGTCACTTCGCCAAGGATCTTCTTGTGTCCCGACAGCTCAAGCTCGACCGCCACATGCTGCTTCATCATGCCCTGCGTCGCGGCCAACGTGTCGCCCGTGTCGGCACTTGCCAGCACGGTGCGACGTCCCTTGCACCAGGCGAGCTCTTCGCTCGCGTCCGCCTCCCACTCAAAGAAGGACACAGACTCATCGAGGGCGGTAGTGCGCGTCGCAAGCGCCGCCATCACAACCTCGCGCTTCGCCTTGACAGCGTCCGCACGCGCTGCAACTGTTGTCTGCTGCTCGCCACCGCTGCCGCTGCTAGCAAACGTCGCCGCGCGGCTCAACATATCGTCAACACGGGCACTGCGTGCCTGCACCTCGGTCGCCAGAGCTTGGTGCTTCTTCTGCAGACGCTGCGCCACCGTAAGGTTCGCGCCCAAGTTGGCGTCCGAGGCAATCTTCTCCTTGTTGCCAAGCCAGCCTTCCTCCTCGGCCAGGCCACGCAGCAGTGTGTGCATCACCGAGGTCGCTTGCAGATTTTCCGCACGCTTGCCGCTCAGTTCCTGCACCTCGGCATAGCCCGACGACACGGTCGCACCCTTGCTCTCGAACCACGCCGCATCAAAGTGCTTCGCCGCGACAAACTCGTTGGCGCGCGACACGGCTGCCTTAACCGCGTCCGCATGCGACTCGATGTCGCTCGCCACAATTTGGTGCTTCTTCACGAGGTTTTGCGTTGCCTTGAGGTCCTTGCCAAAGTCTTCGCTCGCCACAACCGCGCGCGTCGCCTTGAGCCACAACTCCAGATCATCAATACTGCGACTGTACTGTTGCTTCTCGGCCGTCGCCGCCATCTTAGCACCCTCTTCGCCAGCTTGCTCGCGCAGCGCCTCCCAGTTTTTCTTGGTAGTCGCCATGCGTGCCGAAATCTCGCCACTCTTGGGATGGCCCGCGTCCACAAGTGCCTTGCCGGACGCCTCGACCTTTCCAACGCGGTCCACGTTGGCATCCAGCTCGCCCGCCAGCGCAATGCCATTGCCGGCCTCGTCGCTGTTCTCCTTAGTGGCAGCACTTTCGTCGCTAGTGCGCGCCGCGATCCACTCGTCAAGGTCGTCGGCGTCGCGCTCAAACTGATGATGGCGCACGGCGTCGCGCAGCGCATCGCCACGTGAAGCAGACTTGCCCTGAAGACCGTCCCAGCGCGTTTTAATAGCACCGCTGCGAGCCGTCGCCTCGTCGCCCTTGGGGTTGCCGTTAGCCTTAAGGGCGGCCGCCGACGCCTCCACCGACGACACCTTGTCGGCCTGCAGCGGCAACTGACTCTCAAACTTGTCGTGCTTCTTGGTGAGCAATTGTGACTCCTCGAGAGACGCACCCAAGTCGTCGGTGTCCAGCAGCTGTTCGCTCGACGTGAGCCAGCGTTCCAACTGATCCGCGTCACGGTTGAACTGCTGCAACTCGACTGCCTTCTCCAGTTCAGCCTTGCGCGTCTCCCAGGCCGCCTGCAGGTCGGCACGAGCCTTCTCGATCTCGCCCATGACCTCCTTGACACGAGTCGACTCGGGATGGTCGCCCTTGATCAGCGCGTCGCCATCACCAAGCACACGCTCAATGATCTCGTTGCCGGCCGCAATGTCAATGCGTCCGTGCATGTGGTGCTGCAGCATGGCCTCGGCCGACGACAGATCCTTAGGCTCCTCGCCCGAGGCGTGGCGCGCCGCCAACTCGCTCGCCCACTCATTCACCTCATCGGCCTCGCCCGTAAAACGGTACAGACGCTCGCTCTTGTCCAAATCGACCCCGCGCTTTGCCACGGCCGCCTGGTACGCACCAAAGCACGCCTGTAGCTCGCCCTGCTTCAACTTCACCTGCTCCTTGTGCTTAGGGAAGGTCTCGGCGAGCACATCGCCCTCGCCCACGAGCGCACGCACACTCTGTTCGGCGGCAATCACGTCACGCTCAACACCCTCGTGACGGCGCAACAGTGCCTTGACACCCGCCAAGTCCTTGCCCTGATCCTCGTCGGCAATCTGCATGTCGAGCGCCGCCTGCTTCGTACCAATCCAGGCCATGCGCTCGGCCACCTCACGGTTGTACACCTCGAGTTCGCGACCGTCGCTCAACGTGCGCTTCTGATCGGCCATCAAGCACTTGAGTTTGTCCCAGGCCACAAGAAGATCCGCCTTGCGCTTGTTCGTCACGGTGCGCTCGGGGTGCTCGGCCGCGTCCAGACGCTCCGCGACCAACTTGACGCGATGAACACGCTCCTCCGACGCGGTCACACCCGTCTCAAAATGACCCAACTTCTTGAGCACGCTCGCCAGACGATCCACATCGTTGTCGGCCTCATTGCGCTCGGCTACGAGCTGATCAAGTGATGTCTGCTTCTGACTGATCATGGCGGCAATTTCGTCTGCATCCAGCTGGAACGAGTGGAACTGCTCCGAGTGGCTCAACTTGTTGCGACGTGTCATAGACATGGAGCCCAGCTCGGCCATGGCTGCCATGAGGTCTGCCTTACTCTTGGAGATTTCGGCACTGGCAAAGTGCGATGCGGCCACATAGCTGTCCGCCTGCTCGCACACGGCATTGACAATCTCCTTGTGCGACGCAATGTCCGCCTCAATGTGTTGCTGTTTCTTTTGCAGACTCTGCACCGCCGCGAGATCCTTCCCAAAATCTTCGCTGCTCAGCTGCGAGTGCACCTCGCTGTGCCAAGCGTTCATCTCGTCCACAAGACGATTGAGCTGCTGCAGCTCGTGCGCCTCGCGCAGACGACGTCCCTTCTCCTCGGTGCGTTGCGACAGCGTGTCCCACGCGTCCATCAGCGTGTCCATACGCGCCTTGATGTCCTCTGAGGCGTAGTGCTGCGCGCCCACAAGGCCGTCGGCCTGGTCGCGCAGCTGGTCCACACGCGAGCGGTTCGCTGACACGTCCGCGCTGAACACCTCGTGCTTTTGCACCTTGCCCGGCAAGTTTGTCGCCTCCTTGTAGTTCTCGTCGCTTGCCACCTTGACACGGTCGCCAATCCACATGTCGAGCTCGTCGACGTCGCGGTAGAACACCTGAAGGTCGTGCGACGCTTCCAGCTTGGCGTTGCGCTCGTCGGCAGCAACAAGGAACTCCTCCCACGAGTTCTCGAGCGCCTCACGTCGTGCCTCAATGTTCTTCGCGTCGTAGTGACCCTCGTCCACAAGCTGGTCGGCGAGCGCGAGCAGTCCCTCAACCTTGTCCTTCTCAGGCGTAATCGTCTTCATAAATTCCTCGAGCTTCTTGGAGAGCTCGTCCACGTCGACAATCGAGTCGCCCAGCTTGTCGGAGCTGGCAAACTCCTTGCCGTGACGAATCCACTCCTCGGCCGTGTCAATGTCTCGGTAGAGTTCGTGTGCACGCACACCCTGCTCGAGCATAGACTGTCGCTCCGTCCACGTCTCGTCCAGCTTCTTGTGCTCCGCATCCAAATGGTCAATCGCCTCCTGAATCTGCGCCTTGTCCGGGTGGTCGTCGCTCACAAGCTTGCTGCCGGCGTCCATGACATTGAGCAGCGACACCGAGCCCATGTCAATCTGCTCGCGGTACTCTTTGTTCTGCTTGAGCAGCGCTTCGGCACGCACCAAGTCCGTCGCAAGTTCCTCGGCACCCACCTCGGTGCCCTTCTTTTCCATCCACTCGAGCGTGTCGCGGTAGCTCTCCAGGAACTTCTGAAGACTCGCCGCGGCCTCCAGTCGTCGCTTGCGCTCCGCCGAGATCGACTGAAGCATGCCGACGAGGCGATCCACCGACTCCTCCATCTCCTTGACTTGCGTCGCGTCGCTCGGCTGGTCCTCCTGCAGCTTGGCACTGCGACGCTTGAGACTGTCAACCTTCTCGACCACGGCCGCGTGACCGTGCTCGGCGGCGTCATGACGACGGCACAACATCTCGACCGAGTTGACGTCCTTGCCAAAGTCCTCGATGGTCACCTCGCCAATCTTTTCGTTGATCCAATCTTGAAGATCATCACCGTCGCGCAGGAAAGTCTGCAGCACCATGTTGTCGTCGAGAGTGTTCTTGCGGTCGTCGGAGAGCTCCTGCAACGCCTTCCAGTGGGCATCCAGCTGTCCGTCACGCTCGCGAATACGCTCTGCCTCGGGGTGCTTCTCGTCGTCGCACAGACGCGTCGCGGTCGCCTTGAGCGCCTGCAAACGCTCCTCGTTGGCTGCCATGTCGTTGTCCAAGTTGACGTACTTTTTGCGCAGCGCGTCAATGCGTTCGAGGTCGCTCTCGGTCTCAACAGCAGGCGCCGCCGAATCCTTCTCGCTAATCCACGCATCGAGCTCGTCCGCGTCCACCAGGTAGGCAAAGAGCTCTTCGGCCTGGTTGAGTTTGGCACGGCGCGTTGCGCTCAGATCCTTCACCTCGGCATAGCGGGACTCGACGTTCTTCTGGCGCTCTTGGATGCGCTCCGCGTCAAAATGACCATCATCAACGTGGCGCTGCGTCTGCTGCGCCGACAAGTCGATGATCTCGGCGTGCGCCGTGATGTCGTCCTCGACAAGCGCGTGCTGCTTGATAAGGTTGCGTGTCGCCTGCAAGTCCTTGCCGTAGTCCTCGCTGCTGACAGTCGGGTGCACCTCGGTGAGCCACATCTCAATATCGTCGAGCTGGTTGAAAAACTCGTGCTGAGCGTGGGCCTCGGTGACCTTTTGGCCGCGGTCCTTGCAGCCCGACTGGAGCGTGTCCCACTTCTCGCGCAGCAATGCCAGACGTGCCGCGATGCTGTCGGCGGAAGGGTGACCGTCGGTCACGAGCTTGTCGCCGTTGGCCGCGACGTTTCCGACGCGCTCGGCGTTGGCCGCAAGTTCCGCCTGAAACTCGTCTTGTTCGTGCATCTTCTCGGAGATGTTGGCGGGGTCCTTGTAAGAATCGTCGTTGGCAAAGGCGAGCTTCTCGTCCATCCAGCCGTTGATCTCGTCAGCGTCCGTCTCGAAGCGAAGCTGCTGGCATGCGGCGTCGAGGGCGCTCGCGCGCTTGTCCGACAGCGCCAGAAGGTTCTCCCAACGTTCGTTGACACCCGCCACCATCGTGTTGATCTCATCAGCGGCGTAGTGATCCGCCTTGACCAGCTTGTCACCCGTCTCGCGAATGTCGTCAATCTTGCCTTGCTGCGGTGGCACCGTCTTCGAGAAGTTGGTGTGCTTCTTGGTGAGCGCCTCGGCCGCCTCGACAGTACTACCGGTGTCGTCGCTAGCGAGACGTTTCTCACTGGCGTCCATCCACGCGTGCGACTCGTCGACGTCGCGTTTCAGCGCGTGCAGTTGACAACTCTGATCGAGCTGCTGCTTGCGAGCCTGGTAGGCGGCCTCAAGGTCCGCCTGAGCCTTCTCAAGATCAGCGGTACGCGAGACGACGTCATCCTTGGCAAAGTGATCGCGTGCCACGAGACGGTCGGTGGCCGCCTTGACCGCCTTGACGGCCACCGCGGACGCGTCCACCTCCGTTTTGAGTTCGTCGTGGCGTGCACTGAGCACTTCGGCGCCCGCCAGGTCGTCGGCGAGCTCGGCTGTGCCCACACGGTCGTTGAGGTCGCTAATGGTAGCGCGCGCGTCCTGTTCGTCGGCAAGCAACTTGTTGAGGGCGAGTGAGTCGTCGAGACGCTCGCGGCGGTCGGCGGCCGCCACAAGCAATTCGCGGTGTGCCTTTGCGATACCCTCCCGCTTCTCATTGAGATGATCACGCTCGCCAGGGTGGTCAGCCATGAGCGTAATGCAGTCGCGTGTGAGTTCCTTGACCTGCGACTCCAGCGCCGCGATCTCTCGCTCGACATCGTCGTGCTTGCGCTGGAACTCTTCGACCGAGGGCACGTCCTTGCCGCACTCTTGCGAGCGCATGCCCTGCGTCATCTCCTGCATGGTCTGCACGAGCTTGTCGGCGTCGCCACGGAAGGCACGAGTCTCGGCAATGCTCGTGGTTGACTCGTGGGTGCTGGCAATGTCGACCTTGAGCGCCGTCCAGCGTGCAATGAGTGTCTCTTCGCGATCGACAATCTCCATGCTCTTGGGGTGGTCGGCCTTGAGAAGGTCGGTGACGGTAGTGGTGATAGCGTCCATTTGCTTCTCGTGCTTGACAATGTCCGCCTCAAGATCAGCGCCACGCTTCTGAATAACATTGGCAGTGTCCTCGGCGCCGTCGTCGGCGCCCGCTGCGATAGCCTCCTTCAGGCTGGCGACGGCACCCTCCTTCTCGGCGACAAACGCGTCGAGTTCGTCGGCGTCGCGCACAAAGTCGAACATGCTCAGCGACTGGTCGAGCTTGGTCTTGCGGACGGCCGCCTGCTTTTGCAGCAGCGAAAACTGTGTCTGGAGTGCCTTGAGCTGCGAGTCAAATGTGTCGGGGACGGCGCTGGCGTCCTCATTGAGCTTGCCCATGACCGACGCATAGTTGTCGACATCGACAATGACAGCCTCGTGGCCAGCAATGAGGGCGTCGGCGCTGTCGGCGTCGGTGCCGAGATCCTCGCGGTTCGCAAGCGCCAGCTGTTGCTTCACCCACGACTCGGCATCACTGAGATCGGCAGCCACCTGGAAGACACGCACCGATTGCTCGAGTGCTGTCTTGCGCGTAGCCGAGGTATCGCGCAGCTCCTGAGTGACCGAGGCGAGTTGCGCGGCAGCCTCAGAGGCGGCTGCGGTCTCGTTGGTGGGCAAAGCGGCGGCACGGGCGGGTAGTTCACCAATGCGCGGCTCGTGCGAGCCCAGTTCGGCGGCGAGTGTCTCGTGCTTCTTGAGCAGCGACTGGGCGCTCGTCAGGTCTGTGCCACAACCAGTGTTGGACACGACCAACAACTTATCCTTCACCCAAGCGCTCTCCTCGTTGAGATCGTCGTAAAAGGCAAACACTGCCTGTTTCGACTCGAGACTTTGACGTCGTTCCGTCACAGCAGTCTGTAAAAAAAAAATCAAAAATTAATATTGATTGTTAATATTATTAATAATAATAATAATTATTATTATTAATTATTTTTATCAATTTATGTATTGTTTATATTTTTCTCCTTCTTTTCTTTACCTTGAGGGCATTAAAGTCGCTGGTAATGTCGGCTGCACGAGCAGCAATAGTCTTCGCGTCGGGATGGTTTTCCTTGGCAAAAGAGTCGGCGTCAGCCGTGAGAGCCTGCGTGAGGTCACTGCAACGAGCAACTTCGGCGTCGATGAGAGCGAGATCCTCAAGGGCACCCTGGACACTGGCCAGGTCGTCGGTGGCGGGTTCAATCATGACGTCGTCGTGGGCGTCGGCAACCGACTTGGACGCGAGGTTTGCGCTACGATGGAAACGCTGGACGTGGAACACCGCCTCGAGATGATCGCCGCGCGCCTCGAGCGCCTGCTTAAGATCCGACCACTGCTCACGGATGGACTCAGCCTTGGCCAGGACCACGCCGTCTTCGTCGCGGTAGGAGCCCTCGTTGAGTTTGTCGGCGACCGCGATGAGGTTCTCTACGCGGTCCTTGTGGGTGAGCACGTCGGACTCGGTGGCACGCAACTTGCGCACGTTGGCCTCGGCGGAGGCGTAGTCGGTGGCGGCCGCAGCGTCGTCGGCGGCCGCAGCGGCAAGCGCCGCGTTGGTCTCGTCGAACCACTTAAGACGCGTGTCAGCCTTGCGCTTAAACTTGGTGGCGAGCTGCTCGAGCTCTTGAAGACGATGAAGTTCCTTGCGCACATGCGCCTCGTAGCCCTTTTCCTGCTCCTCGAGGGCACCCCAAGCGTCGTTGATGTCGCTCAAAAGCATGCCGCTGGGAGGCGACCAGACATCACGCTTGGCCGTTGCGAGTTTGGTTTGAAGAGTAAAGAGGTGCGCCTCAAGGTCGCCCTTCATGATGGACTTGGGCGGCTTCTCCTGCGAACGGTACGTCTTGAAGTCGGCCGCAATCTTCTCGACCTCGCCAAAGCTGTTGGGCAGGTCGCGGTCACTCATGGCAACATGCTTGACCTTGATCCAGCGCAATAGCTCAGTGACGCGCGCCTGGTAGTCGCCCTTCATGCGGTCCATCTCGTCCATAAAGTCAAGCACCTTGCCGACACGACGGCCCGCCACGTCCTCCGTCTGTGCCTGCGAGAAGTAGTGATAGTACGCCGCAACGTACGTCATGACAGCACGGTCGTCAGGTCGCTCCACTCCGGCAATGTCGTCCACGTCCAAAAGGCGCGCAATGCCCAAGTCCTAGTAATAATAATAGTATAAAAAAACGTCGCTATTGTTTTTTTGTGTTTGTGTGGGAGTTGTTTTGCGTACGTCTTGGGCGACACGAAAGGCGTTCTCGAGGGCCTCTTCGGGGGTCATCTTTTCGACCTCCTTCCAGTTGATGAGGTCGGGGCGATGCTTGTGAATGATGGCGTTAAAGGCGAGACCTGACTTCCATGACTTGGAGAAGTCTTGCACGTTGACATCGTCGTAGTTGGCTGTCTTGCGCTGGCACCACAGCAGCAATGCTTCCTTGGCGGACAGGGCGTCCACAGAAATATCCTAGAATTGCAGGAATAATAATAATAATAATTATTAATAATTAATATTAGCGTCATTATTATTATTATAATGTTTATAATAATTATAATAATTTTTTGTTTTCTTGATACTCACTTGGATTTGGAAACGGAGAATGACAGTCCAGAGGAGACCCAACATAAGTTTGTGGTTTCCATCGACAATGTCCTCGGCACTGATGTTCTCAAGATGAACCTGAAGACAAGGATTATATGTGTTAAGACAAAAGTGCCGTGTTATGATCATATCATGTTGCAGTGTGTACCTTTGATTCGACAAACGAGAGAACCTTGCGCACATTTCCAATCTGAAGAATAGAAGAAAGGAGGGCAGTGCAGGGTCAACACGAGGCGTCTGCGTCTGCGGATGTGTGGTTTCGCCACAAGCGCAGTCCGTCTTTGCTTACCTTGTGCACTCGCATCTTTCCGCGCTCAGGCTTGCCGGGTGACTCGCCCGAGATGGCAGAGAGAAGCGTCAAAAGCTTGGTTCCATCCTGAAAGTGCAGAATATGAACACGGATGAGCAGCAATGACAAAAAAGACGAAAGTAAAGATGACAAAAAAAAAAAAAAAAAAAAAAACAAGCGGTTCAGCTGAAGACAAATCGGGATGTAATGGGCAGGGTGTGCTCGAGGAGACGACGGCAGGTGTGTGGGGCGTGCGTCGGGGTGCGCTTTGGGAGTGGAACGAGACGCTGATGGGTTGAAAATGCGGTCGGGCAAACAATAGGGAGTTTGTTCGTGACGAATGGAACACAAAAAAACGGAGGAAAGAGAGAGAATCGAACAGAACTACACTCGGAGGAGACTCAGATGAACGCACGGCAGCTGCACAGTCGCGCTGGAGCAGTCACAGTCGTCTGCGCTACTTTTTTTTGCTTTCTTCTTTTTTTTTTTTTTTTTTCTT
>CALSCP010001674.1:45261-86575 GCA_943704425.1 Ministeria vibrans ATCC 50519
AAAAAAAAAGAGAGAGAGTTAGAGAGAGAGAGAGAAGACAAAGCAACACAATGCACAAATGACAATAAAAAAAGGGAAGGGTAGCGACCGACACGTCAACCCCGTACCGATCGCGTCCATAGCTGGGAGGGGCCCGTCGAGGGTAGTCGTCGTCGCGACGCGGAGGCCAGTCAGCGGGCGGAGACCGTTCACTGCGAAACTTTTCCCGTCGTCCGCCTGCAGGGGCGTCTTCGTCGGCAGCATCGACGCGTGATCCACGTCCTTCGTCTTCAGAGTCACTTGCGTTTGATCCAGGCATTCCAATTGTGTAATTAAAAAAAATTGACCGATTCGAACATTTCTAATTCTGATCTCTCTTTTTGATTTTTTTTGAGTCGACTCACTGACTACCTAGCGATCGCTGTCACACACACACACACACACACACACACACACTCACTCACACACACTGCTGTACTTGTTCTTACATCTCGGATAAGTAGCCATGCCTCGCGTGCTGTACGTCAGCCTTGAATTTGTCGAGCCCATCTTCAGTGGAAATGGGGTTCTCAGTCGCTCGCACGTCCGAGGCCTGCTTGCCTGTGGCTGGCACGTGTGTGTCCTGACGGGCGGAGATGCCAATGGACATGGGTCGTGCGATGCAGCGGTGCGCACCGGAGCAGACGGGGATGTGTTGGAGGCGACGCACAAGTTGTCGGGACACATTGTGCCGCTGTCTGTCTGGCGAAGGACCGATCGCGCCGCTGCTTACCGTGAGTTTGAAGCAGGCTCGAGAGTGCTGCGTCAGCAGATTGTTGATACTTTTGCGCCCGATGTGGTTGTGGCGGTGGACTGGACTGGACACCTGGCGACCAGAGCCCTCGCTCTGGCTTCATCCGTTCCCGTCGTCTTTGCCAACTACTGCGTCTATGCCCTTGCTGCAGGCTGCTCCGACAACGACCGAGCATTCTATGTGGAGCACGAGACGGCCGCAATGCGCTCGGCCAGGCTCGTCCTGCCTCTGTGTCCTGCCGATGCCCAATCGTTATGTCGTCTCGCCCACATCGACTACCCCCAACCCAATATCATTCCACTCTTACCGCCGCTGCGTCGCGACATTGCCACAGTGGCGCAATCCATGCTAATAGGCGACGACGATGACGACGACACGACTCGACAGTACCTCACTTGCTGCGTTCGTCTCCACCCTCAAAAGCAAAGTGATGTCTTTGTGCGCCTCATCGAGGACCTCGTCGCACGCGGCGCCTTCGATGCGCTTGGTGTCACCCCATTGCTGTGTGGTGCAGCTGCCGACGCTGCCTACGCCGAGTCCATGCGCACCCGTCTAGCGGCAGTGTGTCCCAACGCTCGCATCATCCGCGACTTTCTCACTCCCGAGGCGCTCGCACAAGTCCTTCGCCAGACTCTTTTGAACATCCATCCAAACAGCTACGAAGCGTATGGCATGACCATGGTCGAGGCGGCTGCCTGTGGCGCACCCACTCTGGTGGATGCCAGTGGACAGATTGGCGGTGCGGAGCTGTTGCGTCCCGCACACGACGAGATCTTTGCGCGCGCCTATGAATCACCTGAAGCGATCGCCAATGCGGTCACAGCACTGCTAGCCGATCGCAAGGAGTTGAGACGCGTTGCGCGCAAAGCACAGGCTCGCGCCTTGTCGTACAGCGAAGACGATGTTGGGCGAAAGCTCTCGGAGCATCTCTTTAGCGTGCTGTAATGTGATATTCGAATATAATTGAATGTATAGTGTATACAAATAAAATATTACAATAAAAGGCATGACCATCATATGACACATCATTAGTGAATAATATCATAAAGTTTACACTTTGAGTCACTTTCTACTTTCTACTTCGTAATGCTGGTTTGGGACTTTGGGTTTGATTTTTGAGTGAATAATCGTGTGCTAAAAACTGCAAATTTTTATTGATTTTCATCTTCTCATTTTGGAATGGAACCAGCAACACCTTCTGAGGCACCTCAGTTGTCTCAGAAACGCATCCAACGGCTCGACGAAACCGTCGTCAACCGAATTGCAGCGGGCGAAGTAGCCACATCAAAACAACCCTCTTCTCTCATTCACACACACTCTCTCTCTCTTGTCTCCCTTTCGCCTTCCTCTTGTTAGGTCATCCAACGCCCGGCAAATGCACTCAAGGAGCTCATTGAGAACAGCCTGGATGCCGGCTCCACGGTCATCTCAGTCAACGTCAAAGGCGGTGGCATGAAAATGCTCCAGATTGTCGACAATGGCCACGGCATTCAGGTAGCGATGCCTCCCCGACACGCCAGCACCCTACTCAGCTGTCCTTTGTGGTGCCACAACACTCTCCTTCTTTCCTTCGCTCCTTTTGTCGTCGTTTTCGTGTTTCGCGCGCGTTTTCAGCTCTCTCTCTCTCCTCTCTCTCTCCCTCTCCTCTCATGCGTCGATCCTCTCCTCTAGCGCGACGACATGGGCATTGTGTGCGAACGATTTACAACGAGCAAGCTGCAAAACTTCGACGATTTGCGCAGTATCAACACTTTTGGGTTTCGTGGCGAAGCACTTGCCAGTATCAGCCATGTCGCCCATGTCACCATTGTGACGCGCACCGAGGGGTCCCCCTGCGCCTACAAGTAAGCGGAGAGAGAATTTGGGGGAGGGGGAGAGTGGGGCGTTTTAACACATCTTTTAAGAGCACACTATGCGGATGGCAAACTTGTGGCAGGACCCAACCGACAAAATGCCGAGCCGTATCCTTGCGCAGGAGTTCAAGGCACCATTATCACGGCCGAGGACCTTTTCTTTAATGTGGCCACACGTCGCAAGGCGCTCAAGAGCGCTGCCGACGAGTACTCACGCATCGCCGAGGTGGTCACACGCTATGCCATTCACAATGCAGGCGTTGCTTTCTCCCTGAAGAAGGCAAGTAACATCAATCATTTCCGTCAAACACATCAAATCTAATGTGAATGTTTTGCATGTGGTAGGTGGGCGAAAAGAGCACAGGCGAGGTGCGCACGGTAACGGGTGCGTCGCGTGAGGACAACATTCGCGTGGTGTTCGGTCCGGCCGTCGCACGCGAACTTCTCAAGGTGTCGGCCGAGGAGACACGCGGGGCGCCCTTTCGTATGGACGGACTCATTACTAATGCCAACTACAGCGTTAAAAAGGGCATTTATCTTTTCTTCATCAACCGTAAGTGGGGTTTGTTTATTTTTGTTTTCATGTGTGCAGTAACATTGCCACTTAGACCGACTTGTGGACTGCGTGTCACTTCGCAAAGCACTTGAGTCTGTTTATGCGCCCTACTTGCCCAAAACTGGCTTTCCCTTTGTGTATATGAGCTTGGAAATGGATGGGAACAACGTCGATGTGAACGTGCATCCGACCAAGAAAGAGGTCAGAGAGGGAGGGAGAAAATGATCATTATTCTTGCTAATTTTTTTCTATTTTTTTTTCTTTGTACAGGTGCACTTTATGTATGAGGATACGATTGTAGAGAGCATTCAAAAGGCCGTTGAGGCTGCGCTGTTGGGCAGCAATGCGTCACGCACGTACTTTACACAAAGTCTGTTGCCGGGTGCCACTACGCCCGGTGTGGCCAGTGCTGCAGCTGCAGCTGCGTCCGCCGATGGTAACGATGAGAAGAAGCCCTTGCGTGAGGACTCTAGTGCTCGGAAGGGCAAGGAGCCGACGGTGTACGAGAATCGCATGGTGCGCACCGACTCTAAGGCACGCACACTCGAGTCATTCTTGCAGGTGGTGCAACGTGCCAAGTCGACTACGAGTGCGCCTCCCAACGAAAGTGATGCGATGGAGATGGTGACGACGACAAACCTCGTTGATGAGAATAGCACCACTATCGTCACCACCACGGATACAGGCGCAGGCACCACGACAGTCCGAGAGCGAAAGGCGCCAGAAAAGGAATGCTCGGATGCGTCGGAAGATTTGGAGTTTGCTGCTGGAGTGGCTCTTGACTTGGTGGAGGTGCCTCCTGTGCCAGCGTCTGTGCCATCTACGGAGAAGCCGTCACCCGAAATGACCAAGACCAAGGCGACACCCGTCAAAGAGCCTGTTCAAAGCACTCTCGAGGGTGTGCTACAGAAGAGGAAGGCAATCGATGTCGAAGAAGATGACGATGAAATGGAAGGAGATGGACCGACGAGCAAACGAACGCGCACCCTAGATGCACCACCACCACCCACCACAACCACCACCAATACTGCCACTACATCCACCACTGTCAAAGCAGGTCGACCTCGTCGCAAAGTTCTCCTGGAGAGCATTCTTCAATTGCGCGCCGAAGCAAAAAGTGCTGAACACTCTGGTAAGTCGAGCCCAAAAGGAAGGTTCTAATTTTTGTTGAATTTTTTGATTTGTTTTTGGTAGGTCTTCGCGCAATGTTTGCGGGACACACATTTGTTGGGTGTGTCAACGAGTCACAAGCGCTAATGCAGTACTCAACTGATCTCTATCTGGTCAATGTGACAAAACTCAGGTAGAGGACGAGAGAAAGAGGGAGAGAAAAACAAAGTGATAGAGAGAGAAACAAAGAAAAACAAATTAATAGTAATAATTATTAATAATAATAATTATTATTATTAATAATTTATGATAATAATAATAATAATAATAATAATAATAATAATAATAATAATAATAATAATAATAATAGTAATAATAATAGTAATAACAATAGTAATAATAATAATAATAGTAATATAATAATAATAATAATAATAAAAATAGCAGCAACAGCAATAGTAGTAATAATAATAATAATAATTATTATTATTATAATAATTAATTTAATAATAATAATTAAAATAATAATAAATTATTTTTCTACTTTCTCTCGATCCGCTATTGATTTCTATTAATTCTTATTTTTATTAATATTTGTAGTAAGGAAATGTTCACGCAACTAGTGTACCACGACTTCTGCAACTTTGGACGGATTAGCATTGAACCGGCCGCGTCGGTGCATGAGCTGCTGCTGATTGCACTCGACGACCCCACCATCGTGTGCAGTGTTGATACGGAAGTGCCAAAGGAGGACATTGCGAAGGCAAGTCAAATACAAAGGGAACCTAGCTACACACTACACATTTCTTATTCTTTTCCTTTTGTTTAGTACCTCTCTGAATTGCTCGTGAGCAAAAGTTCAATGCTGTCCGACTACTTTTCCATTGACATTGATGAGACTGAGGGCACCCTCTCGTCATTGCCTGTCCTTCTCACTGACTATGTGCCCGACTTGGACCGTCTTCCTCATTTCATTCTGAGACTCGCCCGAAACGTAACACACTCTACTGTTCTGCAAGAGATCACAGTTGAACAGGAGTTTAATGTCTGTCTATTAAAAACAGGTGGACTGGGAAGAGGAAAAGGGCTGTTTCAAAGGCATTGCGCGCGAATTGGGCGTTTTCTACTCTATGCGACCCTCTCTGTTCACCCCCGAAATGATCAACAACACGAACGAAGTACACTGCATTGCATTTGTTCTCCATGCACAAAGGCTCATGCGCGCTCACACTTTCTCATAGGTTGTACCCGTGGTCGAGGTGGCTGATGGGACCTCCGACACCCATGTTCCTCCCACTGTGCCCATCAGTGGCGCCGGCTCTGTCTCCACCTCTGCGTCGTCCCTTGCCACTTGGAAATGGACCGTTGAGCACCTGATCTTCCGTGCCTTCCGCTCGCCTCTCTTCTCGCCCCCCGCTCGTTTCGCCAATGATCGCTCTGTCCTTCAGATTGCCAGTCTACCCGAACTCTACAAAGTCTTTGAGCGCTGCTGATGCAACCTCACACTGCAATTTTATCTCTCCTTGTTTACTATAATACAATTTGTACATGTCATCCCGTGCATCTTTTGACGACTATTTGCGCTGCTCAATCAGCTTGCGAATTTGACCCCGCATCTCCGTCACATTGGCTGGTGTCACATTGGACAGTGACACGTCGCCAATCGGTACGTCTCCCGACTGGCACAATGCCCGGGTAATGGCCAACACGTAGACGCCGCAATCACGTCCATTTTGCTGGCGGGGTGTCGCACACAGCTGAAACGTCGACGAGTCCTCCACGCGCAACACTCTGGCAAGCTTCTGATGCACGCGTCGTGCCGCCTCAATGGCATACGAGCCCATAGAGTCAAAGTAAAAGAAGGCACGGGTCTCAGCCTCGTACGCCAGCAAGGCCCAGTGCGTGCCGCCCGCCGCAGTCGTCGATGAGTGATCGTTGATCGCCAAAAAAATGCGTTTTTTCGACCTCAACTGCAACGGCTCGAGAATCGCCTCAAGTTCTTCCGCAGACTCCATGAGGCCCATGAGAAAGGTGGTTTCCGGTCCAACAAACGCAAGGTTGTCCGTGTAGCGCTCTTGCTCAAAATATTCAAACACAAATGCTATGCACATATCATTGAGCCAATCGCACTCCAGCAGGTCCACGTCGCGTCGTCTCAGCAACACACTATGGTAACTTAGTACAACATCATTGTCACACATGTAAATACTATTAATTTTGTCTTGATTTGGTCTCAGTCTGACTATAATCAATCACTTTTTCCTAATGTTTCGCCGACCTCGAGCCGACGACGATCTTGATGCTCTTGCGAAAGAGGTTGGCGCACCGATCAGCGTTGATGAATGACAGGGCGACTCACACACGTGCTTGCGCTCGTCTTTAGTTTATGGACGCCTCGGCAAAGCCAACGTATCGTGCGTCGCCTCGCGTTGTCCTGACCGAACGCCAGCCTGGCGATGCGCCCACCATTGACGACGCGCCCATGCCACCGCCCGCGAGTGGCAAGCAGTCTCTCTTTGCGCAGCGGCACCAGCGACAGCAGACGCAGCAGCAGCAGCAGCAGCAGCAGCAGCAGCAGCAGCCGGCGCAGCGTGCCAAGATCGACGCATCGCACGCTGCTCAGCAGCAGCCTGCGCCGCATGACTCCCAATCCCACTCACACGGAGCACCCTCTCCACCAACTCAACCGCAAAACCAGCAGCAATCGACGAGGACGGCCACGAAGAAGAAGAAGAAGCCATCACTGTTCGCTCAGCAGCGCCAGGCGGCTCGCGACGCGCACTCTTCCACTGCCGAACCCCAATCCGCCTCACCACCAACACCACCACCCTCATCGTCACAAGAACAACCTCAGGCTCCTCAAGTCGCCGTCGTTGGCAAGGTACTCGAACGAAACACAGACAGCTTCACCTCGACTAGCTCCTCCTCTTCCGATCCACCACTCGTCTCCTCATGCGCCTCCGTTGTCGCACCTCACGTCATGACTCGCCTGACTCGTGGCTTTCCCACCATTGCACGTCTTACGGACGCCGAGTTGGCCGAGTCTCTGTCACGTCGTCGGTCCCCCGCAAAGAAACAGCCAAGTCTGTTTGCTCAGCAACAGTTTACCCTTCATCAAGTCAATCCCGACACGCCACTGCCTCAAGAGGAGTTCCATGGTGCTGTGGACTCGGCGCTTGTGGGTCAACACAGTCATCATGCGCAGGACGTAAGCAACAGTGTGGTGGGTGCAAGCACGGTCGTGAACGAGTCGGAAAAGACCGAAATCCATCGAGAGAATCTTGGCAAGGTCGCGTCCATGAGCGACGCAGAACGCGATCAAATGCGCAATGAGATTCTTGAAGTGGTACCGCCAGGTTTGCAAGAGGCGCTTGCTCGACGACGAAGCAAGGCGAAGCAGCAACAGGAGAAGAGTGTCGAATCAAAGGGCAAAGGCAAATCGGTGACTTTTTCGAGTGAACCGGACGAAGAGAGACTGTACGAAAAGGAGGAAAAGGACTCGTCATCATCCATGTCGGTGACCAATAGTCCATCGGAGATTGTCGAGAAGATGCGTGAGGATGCAACTCGACAAGGCTGGCTCAACATGAACGACATGGAGACGGGCAAGCTGGCGTGGACTCACGAGGCGACCGTCGCCAGTGCAGGCGATGCTGTCACGCCCAGCGAGGATACCCATCCGGCTCTTGCACAAGTGGCACAGCTGCGATTTGATTTTCATGGCTATATTCTGACGGGCACAGCGCGCGAGGAGAGCGAGCCGGTGCACACGGGACTGCACCACCACGGCCGCGAGCCTGACCGACCAGGCTACACCGTGCACGAGCTCATTCTACTCAGCCGCAGTCGAAATGGTGCGCAGAAAAGCATTGCGTTGTCGACTTTGGCAGCCATTGCGGAGCGTGCACGCGAGGACAGTCGTGACGATGTGCTCTTGCTCGTCTCATTAACTGGCGCTGCCTTTTCGGCTCGTCTCGCTCTTGACGAACGTTCGCTCACTGTAATTGCGGCGGGCGCCCGTCTTCTCGCTTGTCTCGCACGCGCCGAAGACAGTTCGGTTGAAAAGGCATCCACCGACACCAATGCACTGGTGTTTGCACAGTCTCTTGCGGCGGCCAAGGCAGCGGCGGCTTTCAACGAAGACGAAGACGACCCAGCGACCCTTTGTTCCGTCACCCTTCTGGACGGTCTCTTGCAAATGCGCACCGCTGAGCGCATGCGCTTTCTGCTTGAAGTGCGACGTGAGGAACTGCCGCCAGAGACTACCGATGATCTGGTGGACGTGCTGGCGTCGCTGTGTGTGCACAGTGTCGACGGTGCAGCAAAAGTCATTGGGTGCGATCGGCTCTTGCTTGTCTGTGCTGTGCACCTGACGCGTCCCGGCCGCGTCCGCTGGCGTGTCTTGCGTCTCCTACGCCTCATGTGTGCTGCCGGAGGACAGGGCGTTGCACGTGAGCTCGTCTCTGACTATGGCATTGCCGAGCGCATTTTGCCACTCTTGCTCGAATGTGTCTCGCTGGTTGATCCGCACGAGAGTCCGCAAGCAACCGAGTGTGCGCGCCAAGAGGCCTTTCGTCTGTGGGCCGTCTTCTGTCGCTATGGCCTTCTGGCGGGTCCTGTCGCCGACTTGTACGCGCCTGTATTTTGCGAGGGAGCTCTCTCGCCCTCACGAACGCAGTACAGCGATGCGTCGCGCGTTGCTGCTCTTCACTGCATTGAACAGATTGCGTTTGCCGCAGCGCATCCCTTGGAACAGTTCCCGCCCGAGGGACTCCTATGGTCGCACGTCGACGGTCTGCTGCCGTCCATTGTTCAGCTGTGGACGACCAGGGGTGTGTCGAGTGCTGTTTTGCATGCGTGTGCTCTCGCATGTGCTGCTATCGTGGAACACACTCCTGCGGGCCTCACACACCCTTTGAGTGTGTTCACGCGCATCTTTGACACACTCTTGTTGCTCACCAAAGATGAGCCTGTCTGGCCCTGGTCCTATGTGCGTCTGTCGCGGGTCTGTCTCGAGCACATGAGGGATGCCCACCACGAGTGCGTGGTTGCCTTTCGCTTGCATCTGACCACCGTGTTTACTGTGGGCACTGCTCAGGCAGACGCGGATGTGGCGTGTCTCAGTGAATTTGTACGAGTGGGCACTCTCCTTGACGACACAAACGAAAAAAACATTGCCGCGCAAGTGTGGTCGACTAGTGTCAACATTCTCGCGTGTGCTCGTGCCGGCGACGAACACATTGTCGAGTGGCTCTTACATCATGTCATTCTCGACGATCGATTCCTCCTGTCGCGTCCTTCGTCCTTCAACGAGACCATCGAATCGAGCGCCTGGGACGTCACCGAACGCGCTGTGCCACTCTCCCAGGGCGACACCAAGAGTGTATCGAGCCTGCGAGAGTCGCTCTCCGACTATTTTCTGGGCGGCCTTGTGGGCGATCGTGCTCAGCAACATCGAAGCAAGACTGTGTGGCCTCTGCGTCAGTTTGCCGGTGTGCGTGCGACGTCGCTTCTGCCGTGCTCTGCTTATTGGGCTCTCATTCCACTTGAGCTTGCGTACGACTACGTAAACACTCAGGGGGTCTCCATGGAACGCCCGTTGGCCGCCGACAACACTCTGGCCGTCGTCACGGCCGCTCTGCAGTTTCTCTACGAGTGTTGCACGCGACATGGTCTTGCCGCCTCCGCCGAACCGGGTCTTTGCATCGCTACTCTCAGCAAGGTTTTTCTGCTCAGCTCGTCGCTCTTCACCGAACCCAAAGTGCACGCGCTACTTGCATCGCTGCTCGTCTTGTTTGCATCTACTCCCTCTGCGACGGCATTCTTTCCCGCTGGGCCCTATGAGGATGTCTACCGTGCGCTGCTGGATCACTTTAACAGTGTTGCCAATGGCAACACTCTATTCACCGCCTACCTCTTTTACCCGCTGCGCCAGTGCTGTCCGCCCCTTCTACGCGCTCGTCTTTATCGCGAAGACGAAGACTCTCTTCTCACCTACTTGCATGCGCGCGGAGCAACGACGCTCTGTTGGAGTCTGCGCGAGCACAGTGACCCGCCCGAACGTGACCTGGTCCTCCTCACGTCCCTCGTGGCGCTCCTTGCGCGTCGAGGTCTCCCCTTGCTTCTCGAACGCGCTCCCTTGCTCTTCTCCATGGCACTTTATCACGTGGCACGAGCGCTCTTTGACGAAGACAGTGTGGTGCGAGAGCCACTTTTGAAGCTGGTGCGGCAGCAATGGAAGAAGGTAATTTTTTAGTGAGTGAGTGAGTGAGGTGGAGTGTGCGTTTGACATTGTTTTTCGTTTTAGGATTTGGTGGATCATTTGGTGTGGTGCGATTGGACTGTGCCGCTGGCGGTACCTCTGGCGCGTCGGAGTGAGCCTGTCTTAGGTTGTTTTTAACTTAACTACAAGCCCTTAATCCAGACATTTAAGAGCAACCGTCACGCCTTCGTATTTTAATAAAGGCATCTTGTCAATTTGCATTTTGTACGTTACTCTGTGTTTGGCCGCTTAAAGAGCGCAAAAACGCCAGCAAAGCCCAACAGACCTCCATCGCCGTGAATAACAAGCTCACCGACAGCATAGGCAGCGGCAGGCAGACGCAAACCGGCGACAATGGCACGCCAGGTGGTCTCTGTCGTTACGACAGTGTACTCGCTCAGCGCACTCGAGTGCTCAGGCACCATTGTCGCTTCAAAGGAACTGACATTGGTGACACAGATCGACTCACGTATGTGCAAGAGGACATGTTGGTGGGTGTCGGTGAAAAAGAAGCGCACGCGTACGTTGGTCGAGGCACTCGCGAGTGCGTCCAGTGTACAGGCCATCAGACGAAAAATGGTCTCGAGCGGTAGTCGTTCCACCGCACTTTGAATCTAAAGTAAAGTTGTTGGCGTCCAGGTGACTGTTGATTTCATCTCGCGTGCAAACAATACCTTGTCACGCGACGGCTCGAGGATTGCGACTTCACTGGCCTCGAGCGCACAGGTGAGGAGGTAGTTGCGGCCATTGGCACTCGTGTAGTAGGCGGCAAGGGAACGCAATGCGTCCGCATACGCTTGACGAACTCGACTCAGGTCCGCGGGAGAGAGCGAAGGAGTAAGCAGGAGTGACTCAAGCAGCGTCACAGCCCATTGGTCACCCGATCGACTGTTTTCCTGACGCGCACTCTGAGCCTGAGCAAGCACACTCGCAGAGGAGCCCCCGCAGAGACGAAGCAGTCGGGCAGCCGTGTCAGAGCGAGGAAGAGGGTCCAGTTCGCTCGCAAACCCACTAAACCTGGAGGGGGGAAAGAGAGAAAAGGAGTTAAAAAGGTGCGGCCAAAGTGAACAACAATGCACACAATACTAACACTACTTCTACTACTTCAAATACTAATAATAATAATAATAATAATAATAATAATAATAATAATAATAATAATAATAATAATAATAATAATAATAATAATAATAATAATAATAATATCATTACTTGTGCAGTGGGTGCGATGGAGCTGAGCTTGGACGAAGGACCGTCGGGTCGACGGAGAGTGTGGCGAGGGGGCGGGGTCCCGGACGAGGGGGCGCAACGGGGCGTGAGGCGGGACGCGGACGAGGCGCTGCGACGGGCCGACGGGTCGCCACGACCTCTTCGGGTGTGGGCTCGGGTTTGACGAGCGCCGTTTCGGCCGCTCGACGCGCTTCTTCCTGCTTCGTCAAGAGAGTGGCACTCTCTTGCTCAGTGCGCTCTCGCAGACGATTCATAGCGCGCTGCAGGCGCTCTTCCTCCCGTGCCGACGCAGCCGCTGCTCGCTCCGCCTCTTCCGTCGCCTCGCGTGCCTTTCGCTCCACCTCAGCCTGTTCCGCCGCTGCCTGCTCCTCCGCAGCCCGCGTGGCCGCAGCCGCTTCTTCATTCGCAAGGCGCTTTGCCTCGGCCAATCGTTCCCGCTCCGCTTCCACAGCCTGCTTCTCGGCCGCCTCACGCTCACGTGCTTCCTGTTTCTCACGCTCCACACGCTCCTTCTCCTCCTTCTTTTCCCGCGCCGCCCGTTCCTTCTCCTCCTTCTTCTCCCGCACCAATCGTTCCTTCTCTTCCTTCTTCTCCCGCGCCACTCGCTCCTTCTCCGCTTTCTTCAGCCCCTTCGTCTTGCGCCCCACACTCTCCCCTTCCATCTCCGTCTCCTTCGCCATATCCTGAGCTTCCCTCTCCTCCTCCTCATCCTCCTCCGCCTTCTTCTCTTCATGCTCCCGCTGCTGCTTCTGCTGCTGCTCTTCCTCTTCTTCCAGCTCCTTCAATCGCTTCTTCTCACGTTTCTCCAACAGTTGACGTTTCTCCCGCTCCATCTCGGCAGCGCGTCGTCGTTTGATCTCCTCTTCCTCCAAACTCACGCGAGCCGAAGCAGTCTCCACTACTTCTTCCTGCTGCACCTGCTTGGGTCGTCGCGCACGAGACGGTTGCCTTACCACTGCCGCTGCTCTACCCACAGCAGCAGCAGCAGTAGCAGGAGCAGCAGGAGACGTCGCAGCCTTCGCAGTCGTGTTGGGGGAGTACCCACCAGCAGTGCCACGACTCAACGAAGCGGTGCGCACTCGCATCTCAACGGTCGCGTCGCGTCGCAGGGGCTCTAACAGTGCCAGTTGAACCATGAGCTTCTGGATTGCTTCGGCGTTCTTCTCAGACCCACCCGTCTCAGTCGCATTGCCGTTCGCGTCCTCAAGTGCGTCGGCCATGCGCAAAACATTGATCTGCTCCAGAATGGTGTTCACCTTGAACTGCTGTCGCTCAATGAGTCGCGTCACAGCAAGAATCTGCAAAGGAAGATCGCGCACACAACGCTCAGCAGGGTACCAGTCGGGCGGGCGCAGACAGCCGGGCGCAAAGACAATGCCCAGTGCCTTGCTGTCCATGAGGTTGTGCTTGCCGTGCTGTGCCACGCGCACCAGATGATAGATGAGCACCTCAAGCGTCAGGTAGTTCTCGCGCGGCAAGCACTGGCACACCTGATAAAGCGCACTATACGACTGCTCCACTGACAGGTCGCCTGTGACGCTACGCAACAGGTCATCGTACTGCTCGTAAGCAATGACTGGCTCGGGGAGCTCGCGGAACCACGACTTTAGCATGGCACAGAGCACTGGCACCGGCACCTCGTCAAAGTCCACGGCATCAACGCCGCGTCGCTCGAGTACTCGCTTGAGCTCCTCAATGGCCGAGTGCTGTGCTGGCTTGCGGTACACGCCAGCCGTGTAGAGACCGTTCTTGTCGATGGCCGCAACGGCAAGCGAAAGCAGTGGCGACACAAACACGCCCTTGTTGGGGTCCGACTGGCGCCGCAGAGATACCTTGAAATAGCGCCCTTTCGCACCGCCTTTGAGCATGCCCCACAGACGTCGCTTGTTGTTACCACCTCCGCCACTGCCACCACCGCTCATCGCTCGAATGCTGTCCAACTCACTTCCATTGGTTGACTGCTCGTGTGCCTCCTCCCCCTCCTGCTGTTGTTGCTGTTGTGCGTCCTTGCCTTCGCGCGTCCGCCCATGGTCCGCACGACACGTGTGCACCGTCAACACCTGACACTTGGCATGACAGGCAAACTTGCACAGCCGACACAACACATAGCGTTCAAGGAATCCCACCATACGATCGCAGTGCTCACACACAGTGCGAATCCCGTAGTGGGCCGCGACAAACTCATGACCATTGTGCGAGAAGATGCTCGTCGCCTCAGTGCCCCTCTTCTTCTTACCATTGGTCTTGGTGACCTTGTTCCTCAGTCGTTGTCCGAGTCCCGTCGACAGCGCCGCGCCTTCACCCGCCACCGTCGACCGCTTGCTCTTCTTCGACACATTCTCACCCGCACGCTCCAATACGAGTCCACTCGACGTCACCACCGTGCCCAGTGACTTGCGACGGTCCAAGACCGGCCGTGCGTCCTCTTCTTCTTCTCCTTCTTCTTCTTCTTCTTCCAAATCCGCTTCCTCATCCACTTCCCCCACTTCTTCATCTTCCTCATCATTATCTTCGCCCTCTTCCCCCACTTCACCCAACTCGGTGCTCTCGTCTCCCTCTTTGGTATAGTTGTCTCCTTCAACCACTTCACGAAACTTCACAAGCGCTTCAGCAGCCGGTCGTGCGCCAGACGGTGGCGGTGGCGGGATCATGGGCACCCGTTTCTTGGATGGAACCTTGGCACGCAGCATGGGTACCGAGGGCGGGCGGAAACGACGGGTCTCCAACAAAATCGCACGGAACGCCTCCTTGACACGCGCCACCACCTGAAGACGCACGTCGGACACAACTTTCTTCTCGGCACACACCTGCATCGTGATGTGTCCCATGCGCTCGACCATCTCGTCCATTGCCACGCACACATCGACCGTCATGGTCGTCGCACACACCACTTCGTTGTGGTAGCGGCGAAGTGCCACGCCAGTCAAATAGTCGACGTCCTCGGCTTCGGGTACCAGCTCCGTACTGAGAATGAACGCCCGCTGTTCATCCGAGCTAGCGCCCAGATTCTCATCGTCGTCCTCTTCGGTGGGAAACTCCAGCGCGCGCTTCAACATAGCCTTTTGAAATTTTTCAACATGCTCGAGGCTTTTAAGGGCAAAATCGTCAAATTCGGGCTCATTGACAAGCTCGTGTAGCGTCAAAATCGACGGATGAACCGTGTTGCGTTGAAGTAATCGCTGTGAGCGGGCTCGTCGCAGTTCAACCATACGCATTGCCTTCTCAATGGCAGCATTTTTGGGAGCGGCGACAGAGGGGGAGGCAGATGGTATTGCGGCAGCAGAGGAGGAGGGAAAGACGGTAGGTGAGCGGTTGTTCGCGCCACTGTTGTTGTTCAGGTCGAGTGTGGACGGACCCTTGCCGGCCGAAACTATCGTTGCCGTGGTGGCTACTACGCCTTCAACCTGCTCCTCCTCGTCGTCGTCCGAGTCCGCCGATTTGCGCAGCGCTGCCGGTGGAAGGTAGCTCGGGGCACGATTAGGCTTCTTGCGTGCCCGTGCTGTGCCGGCACACGTTTTCATGTTCTCGCGACAGCCCATGTGGCACACATGATAACAGACGCCGCACTGGGCGGCATGACGGCGCTGCAAGAGGGGCACGTCACAGACGACACAAGGCACCGCCACACGCACCATGATGACGTCGTAGACATGGCCACTGCTATTGTCCACATGAAAGCCATGAGCAATCGAGCCGACCTTCTTGGTCGCGGGGCCACCAAGCGGTGCCAATCGACCTGTAGGTACATTTTTACGGGAGGTTCGGGGAGAGTGTGACGGGCTTGAGCGTGCCGAGCCAACGCTCTCAACCGAGAGGGGACGCGGCGGACCCTTCAACAAGCGATTGAGAGACGTCGCTGAAGTACCACCACCACCACCACCACCACCGGTAGCGGCCGTTCGAAAGGATTGCGGTCGGGCGGGACTCGTCGCTTTTGCGGTGTTGCTGATCGTCGCACTGCTTGTGGACAATGAAGCAGCCTCCAACTCCTGCTCATCGCGGTTGATACTGAGCGCACTGCCAGTGAGTAGCATTTGAGTGCGCTCGGCCACCGTCGACATGCGAGGCACTTTGAAAGCCGCCCTCAGGTCGCTGTTAATCGAGTCGTTCGACGACGCAACCCGACTCATGGGTGACGAGTCGGACATGTCCGGCTCGGCCTGCGTGCCCTGAATGAGTCGACAAGTCACACGCGCAGCGCTCAGAGATGGTGACGTAACGGGTGACGCAGTCGACACCATGGTCACCGAAGTGACATTCACCTGAAGTGCTTCGTCCTCCTCCAACACATATGCATTGCTCTCTTCGACTGCCGCAGCTGCCATCCCATCCTCGGTTGCCTCACTACTGTCAACCACGTCGGCTGTTGCTTCACGGTTCGCGTCTTTCGCTGCTTCAGTCCCCTTTTCGTTTGTGACGGTAGCCGTCGATGCAACAGACACGCTCGAGCTGAAAGGCGCTTCGCCCGAATCGTCACAAAAGTCCATGTTGCCAAGGGAGCCCAAGGAATCGTGGCGTTCCGCATCCTGATTTAGCGCCTCGCCTAGAACAGTAAGGGTCGCAGGAATATGCGAGAGTCGGTTGGCGTTGGCGTGCTGAGCTCGCGCCGCATCTGAGCTTCCGTCGTCGTCACGTTTGCGCGGATCCATCGCACCCAGAATGGTCTTCATCCTCTTGCGCAGTTGCGGCGGTGCCACCTTATTCATAATCTTGTTTCGCCGTCCACCACCAGCGGCAGTGGCAGTGCCCGACTTTAAGGCTGTCGAAGGGGACTTTGAGTCGTCGCCATCGGAAAGGCATGAGCGGTCCTCGGATGTGTCACCGAGCGGCGCTCGTTCCTTGCTCGTGCTGCTATCGTCAAGATCAAGCAGACGGGGATCGGAGCGGTTGCGACGGTGTCCAAAACGACGCCAGCCCTTGAGATGTTGAGGTGCCTTGTAGACAAGAACCTCCGAGCTGTTGCTCATGGTCTGAACGACGGGCAGTTTTCCATCGCTGCCACCGCTTTCGATACCATCAGCGCTCGCATTGGAGCTGCGTGGCGAGTGGAGATCCGACGACGCGAGGTCATCACCACGCATGAGCTCATCGCCCATCGTGTGGCGGTGATGCACGGTCGACGTGTCGCCCTTTTCAAGGCGCTTCTGAGCACGACGCAGTCTTTCCTTTGCCATGCGACGCTCCTCACGCTCTGCAGCGGCCGCCAGCTCAAGTTCCGCCTGACGGTGCACCTCCTCTTCGCGTTGTTGCTGCAAAATTTGCAGTTCGCGCTCGCGCTCGGCCAGACGTAGTGCCTCCTGCTCCATGAGTTGCTGACGATGGAGTGCGGCAGCGCGTCGCTCGGCCTCGCGCTGTTCGCGCTCAGCTTGAAGGCGTGCCTCTTCGGCAAGACGCTCCGCTTCGAGTGCCGCAAGACGTGCCTCCTCCTCAGCCTTGCAGCGCGCCATTTCCGCTTCGTGCCACAGCCGAGCAAGCTGAGCCATGGCGAGTCGCATGCGCCACCACGACTGCAGCTGAATGGCGGCGTCGAGTTCGCAGCGAAGCATCTCGGCGTGCTGGCGCGCGCGACGGCCACGCGTGTACGCTTGAAAAACAATGGCAGCGCGACGCATACTGAGAAAGCGCTGACGCTGCAAGTGTGCACGGTAGCCGCGCTGAATGATCATGGCGGCGGACATGAGACGACTCTGAAGCATGGTGTCGAGAAAGTCGCAGAGTTGCTGGCGCATAAAAATGCGCGTCTTGCCGACCTGATACGGGGGAAAACTTGTGTCCACGGAGGCGTCGGGCAGACGACTGAGCAAAGGTGGCACGCGCTGCATAAGCTGATCAATGGGTGCCTTTCTCACTTCGCCACGACGGCGCAGCAGTACGTAGAAGCGCGAGGCAAACGCTTCAAACGAGAGACGGGTGGGGTAGCCGGCGCGCCGGATGCGTGTCGTCTCCTGGACGCCACAGTAGCGTAGTTGGGTCATGACAAAGTCCGCGTCGATAGTGAGCGGCTGGCCAGCCGGATTTGTTTTGATGCAACGCACAAAGTGAGGCACCGACGTGTTCAGAGTGGCAATGAGTTCACCAAGTGACACCTCAAACTGAGCGCTGACGGTGAGTTGACGTTTGTCGCGCAGACGAGCGATCGTGGCTGGCTTGCGCGACGTGGCCTGGCGCATGTCGGCGCGCATTTTGGCAGCCTCGGACTTCTTGCGGACGGCGCCCACTGAGTTGTGAAGGGCCTCGTGCAGACGATGGTTGTAGCTGATGGCGAAGCAAAAGCGCATGACATTGCGGAGTTTGCGCCAGTTTCGCGCGGCACTCTTGGACTTCATCGACTGAAGGGCACCTCCGTCACCCATGGTGGACATGTCACGGAGCAGGGGCAGGTCGGAGCGGAAAAGAGCGGAGAGAATGTCGTGGCGCATGACATCGCGGTTTTTGTCTAGGAAGCCGACAATCTCATAATGGACTTCGCCAGCGTAGTGAGCAACGCCAAAGGTGGTCGTCTGTTTTTTGACGGGTCGCAAGTAGAGCTTGTTTGGGTTCTTTTTGGGTGCGTGGGCGCGATGAAACTTGTCAAGGAGCGTCTGGTCGGTGGCCTTGGGGAAGTTGCTCTCCTCGTTGAGGGTGGGAAGGAGGCCGGTGGGACGTTTGGTGATAAGGTCGATGCACGCCTGGTTATCGACAAACATGATGGCCGACCAGCGGATGTCCTCCTCTTCGTACAGCTGCTGTTCGAGGCGAAAGACGTGTGCGTTGAAATAGCGCTGCAGCTCCTCGTTTGCAAAGTTGATGCAAAACTGCTCAAAGGAGTTGATGGCAAAGTTTTCAAAGCCAAAGATGTCAAGCATGCCAAGCACGGCGGAGGACCAGCCGCTCACAACAGACTGCATGGAGGATGGGGCCCCGCGAGGGCTCACGAGAGTATTCATGTGATTGAGGATCCACTGGAACATGTTGCCGTAGAGCGTTTTGGCGAGGCCGTCGCGGCCCTCGACCGCCTGCTGTTCGGTGCAGTTGGCGGAGAAGCGCTCGCCTGCGCCAGTAATGCTGCTGCGCTGGGTGAGTGCGTTTGCAAGGTCGCTGGGGGAGATGGCAAGAAGGTCGGCAACGACGCAGAGAGTGTCCATGACGCGCACCGAGGCTGCTTCGTGCTTGTCGACGGCAAAGCTCACGTTGCCCAGGTGAAGGATACCGGCAAGGACGCGCAGCAGCTGACGGATAGTGTCGGTGTCGAAGCCCATCTCAAGAAGGCCCTCGTTGAGACGACGGTACTCGACGGCGTCATCGACACCGTCAACAAAGTAGCAGTCGCTCTGTGAGAGGTAATGGTAGGCCTGGGGCACCTCGAGGTGCCATTTTTGGCGGTCGTCATCCGATGCGCCCGCGAGCAATGCATAGAACACGTGGTAGTTGCGCTCGTGGCGGGCCGGGTGGACTATGCGACTGCGTTCAAGGAGATAGTTGACCATGCGAGCGCCTTCGATCTGACCGCTCGCATTGAAGCGAATCTCCATAAACTTGCCAAAGCGCGACGAGTTGTTGTTGCGCACCGTCTTGGCATTGCCAAAGGCCTCAAGCACCGGTCCCGCACACACAATGTAGCGATCGATGGACTTTGGCATTGTCGTGTCAAGAGCAAAGCTGGGAATGCCGAGGTCGGCGCCGTCGGCGGCAGCGGCGCTCTTGTCGTTGGTCAGGCTCGAGATGTACTGGATGATGAGCTTGGTGGTCTCCGTCTTGCCGCTGCCGCTTTCGCCGCTCACCACGATGCACTGGGACTTCTTGGTCGCAAAGATGGCAGTGTAGGCGCTGTCGGCAATGGCGAAGATGTGGGGCGGGAGGTCGCCGAGCTTGCGCTGGCGATAGGTCGCCATGGCGCGCGGATTGTAGATGGCGAGCTTAGCAAAGGGGTTGAGAGCCACAAGAATAGAGCCGATGAAGGAGTAGATGAGCTTGTGCTGGAAGCGCAGCGAGAGGCATCGCAGGATCGCCTGTGGGGAGAGGGTGCAGAGGAGGGAGGCGTCAGGAGAGCAATTGGTGGCGTAAGGAGGAAAAATGCATTGTGTATATGTCTTGTCTCTCTCTTCTTTTGGAAGTTGTCGATGTGATGAGGCATCTTACCTGGTCGTTGACATTCGACAGTGTCGTCAGATCGTCCGGAATGTCCCTGTCCAACAGAGAAGAGTATTGCTTGACATTCACAGTTGTTCGTTTCTTTTTTTTTTTTTTTTTTTTTTTTTTTCGTTGTTGCGTTTGTTTTTCGAGATTGACTCATCAACGAACCTGTAAATCGTCAAGGCCATTGACAGGGGCGCCTCCACTCTTAGCCAGCTAGAAGACGGGAGTCGTAGGTAAGTGGAGGAGAGTGTGGGTGAGGAGAGAGAGGAGAGAGAAGACAAAAACCATAAGCGACAAAAAAAAAAAAAACGACAAAAACTCACTTGTGCGTTTATCCATTTGACAAAGGTTTTGGTTTGCACGTCCAATCGGCTCTGCTTGGCCTCTTGGATCTTGGACTGCATCCCTGATCCCGTGCCATATCGTGACATAGTGAGATGATAATGAGAAAATTAGAAGAAAAAAAATAATGTTTGATCTAAGATGAGAGTGAGTCACATTGACTAAACTTATTAGTGTTCATTGATTTGTGTGCGTCTCGTCGTGAATCGTGTGTGGGACGACGGACGGCTGCGGCGATGATGTTAAGAAGCGTGTGTGCGTCGCGAGGATGGGCTGCGCGCGCCGTGCAAGTGCGGGGTGCCAAGAACCTTGCTGTGCTGCACATTCCGATTGATACGCCCCAGGAAGAGGCTGAGCGCATTGCCAACGAACATGCCAAGGTGCTGGAGGCACGACTGGCGTCGGAACGCAGCGAACCGGACATTGAAATGCGCTCCATGTCTTCACGTAAGTCTTCTTGTCATATCGTCCCTCTCTCTCTCTCTCGTGCTGCACGTGTCTGTGCTGGCGACCCGATGGGGCGGGAGGGGATTGGCACGTCTTCTTGGGGGGTGTGGGTGTGTTGATTGGTGTGCGAATTGCTTTCGTATTGTTGAAAACGTCTCTTTGGCCCTTATCGATGATTGGTTGTTTCGTCTTGTAGCGAGAGGGAGCAAGCCTATTCATGGTAGTAAACAGCTGTGGAGAAAGGTACGGTTCATAATATAGTTGAGAGAGGGCGTGAGAGAGAGAGTGAGACTGTCTCACAATCGTAATGAGATGAGAAAGTGTCAAAGTACCAAACAAAAAGTAGCGCTCTGCTTCCCGCCGTAGACTTCAACAAAAGAATGTTCCTGAAGAAGCACGTAGACTCATAAGCATTATAATAATTATTCTTGTTTTTTTTTTTTTTTTTTTTTTTTTTTGTGTGTGTGTGTGTGTGTGTGTTGTTTAGTACGTCTGGAGCCAACTGGAGGAGACATTTCGCTCAAGCACCGCCATGATGTGGTGCTCGTACTTTCCTGTGCCCAACACCTTCTGGGGAGTAAGCACTTTTGCGTCGATTGATTCCAGCACATTGACATTTTGCCATTGTGTGTAGCAACTACGTGGAGAGCTTAACAAGGTCGACTGTGACTTGCGCCTGCTTCAGGTCGGCATCACCCGCGCCTATCTGCGCCGCAGCAAATACCGCAACGCCATGCCGGCCATCTACGGTCCCTCGGTTCTCATCTACTCCAAGTCAGCGTCGCTCGACGTCCTCCACCGCGTCACCAGCAAACACGCAGAGGTCCTTGAGGTAACTCTTATAAAGAGTGCACTGCGCTGCACTACCACCACTCAGTCAATCGAATTCATGTTTATTTTTTATTTTTTTTGTGTGTGTGTGTTTGTCTGTGTTTTCAGCCGTCAGTTGCAATCACAGAGGGCGCGCTGTTCAACTCAGACATGATCCAGGAGTATGCCAAGTCGCCTCCTCTGCCCTTCCTCCACTCTGAGCTCGTCTCGCTCCTCTCCACTCCTATTGCTCGCACTTCCCAGCTCCTTCAGTCACCGGCTCAGGAACTTTCCCGTCAAGTGGGTGAAATTGCAAAGGATGGCCAAGAGGAGGACGAACCGAAGGGACAAACACACTGAAACGAAAAATGAACCCGTTTTACTTGTTGTATTGTTATATTGTTACCAATCAGAGAGAAGGAAAAATTGAGATGAGATCTGTCTTTAGATGAAGCTTTTTATTCGCAATACAGTCAATCAGTCAATAGTCAAATAGTCATCCATGATTTAATATTATTTATTTTAGAAGCCGTTACGTTGCTGCTATGGTTGAGCTTCTCGCGTGGCAGTGGGAGATCTTATATGTGTTTGTGGCGTGGCGCGTCGTCTTTTATGCTGTCGGTTACCTTTCCGGACCTCTCGCACAGGTTGCACCTCTCCCCTGCTCCTCCCCTCCTCCCCGCTTCCCGGCTGTGCGTTGGAAATGCGTGCGTCCTGACATGGTGCGTGCGTAGGAGCATGGAATGGACCGCAAGAAGACGGCGCTTTGGCGTAACACGTTCGTTTCCTTTCTGCATGCCACAGCGGTGTGTCTGTTGACGTTTGTTGGATTTGTCGGTGACGCCAAATCCTGGCAGGATCTCATCGAGTATGAGAACCCATGGCTGCGTATGACCATGGTGGTCAGCACTGGTAAGTGACTGTTCGTTGCACAGTCGATTTTTGGCCGAGAGAGACGTTTTTTTTTTTTGTGTCCAAGTAATTATCATACTCATCTCAACACCCACTCAAATTCACTCGAATATCACATTTCTTCTTGCCCTGACCAACAGCTACACTAATCATATGGAATACACGGCGTAGCAGTTGCAGTATTGCTGTTGCTTTGCTGAAATCGTGACACTTAACTTCCACCCTCATATTTTGCAGCGTATTTTGTGCACGACTTTTGCGATATGTACCTCAGTGGAATCCATCCGATTCTGGACGGCATCTTCCTGCACCACCTTGTTGTGATTACGGCCTTCCTTACCGCACTCTCGAGTCACGCCAACAGTGGCTATGTCGCCGCCTGTCTTCTCGTCGAATTCCACGGTTAGACAGACTCAGAATGACAACAGCAAAATAATTAGTATAATTAATTATGATGCATCAACACTCATTTTTTTGTTTTTTTGTTTTTTTTTGTTTTTTTTGTTTTTTGTTTTTTGTTTTTTTGTAGGAATGTGGCTTCACGCTCGTCAGCTTGTGCGCCTCCTCGGCCTCCAGCGCACACACCCTCTCAGCACGGCCGTGCGCACTCTCAACTCCCTCACTATTGTTCCTTTCCGGCTCTACCTTCACCTGCACCTGCCTGTCCGTGTCTACCTCGAGCGCCACCGCTTTCCTTCCATGATGCATGTCGCAGTTGCTGCCGGTGGAATGCTTGCTGTCAGTGTCATGAACTTTGTCTTGGCCTATAGGTTTTTCCGGTATACACTGTTTCATTTGTTGTCACTCATGTTGGGCTAACCATACTATTTTTATATAATAGGTCTGAATATTTCAAGGTGCGAGAGAACGGCGAAAAGTGTAAAACAACGTAGGATAAGAATCTTCCCATGAACCAATAAATAAACAGAACCATGGTGATAATGTACACATCTACCCATCAATAAAGGACCATAAATAATAATAATTATTATACTATTATTTTACGGTAAACATTTGGTACTCGGGCGATGAGCCTTCGGCAACCCACTCTTCGCGCAGCTGAGCTGCTGTGTGACCAGTGCACACGTGATCAGCGCCGTTGGTCGCGAGCATCGCTTCCAGAGCGCGCGTGACTCGTCCGCGGAGAATGCGATGGAGCGACGAGCGCACCCAGGCGATGCGAGCCTCCTCCGAGTCGCCCTGCGCCGCATTGACCAAGTCCACGACTTCATCGACTGTGAGAAAGGCCGCGTCGCCGATGGCAAGGATGCGGTGCATGGCACAGACAGGCGAGTCGTTGAAGGCGGCAAAGGCGTCGACGACGAACGCGTCGTCCTGCCGCATCAGGTTGAGGTAGCACGAATTCAGGTACTGTGCAAGCATCACTTTCAACGACACGCGCCCGCGCATCGCCGGAATGCGAACGAGCCCCATAAGCGGTCCTAACACAGCGAAAGCATTGTTTCAGCAACAACCACAACACGACAAACACCGAACCTGCACACGCCTGCGTTGTAAAGTCGATAAACGCTTCGCGATTTAACGTGCCAAACGGCAATGGACCCGCTGGGGCGGCTGCGGCGATGCTGGGGTCGATCGCAGGCGCGCCAGCGCTGACTGGGGGTGCACTCTTGCTCTATGCCATGTGCAATATATAATAAGAGCGAAAGGAACTAATGAAGCCCCATGGTTTGCCGTCCAACTCACCGTGGGAACCTTCATAGTGACAAGGCGTCGTATCGGAGTTTAGAGAAAATGTACATGAAAACTGTGTGAATCTGAATTTATTCTGACAGACAATCTGTTCGTCTAATTGTTATATTCATTCATTTTATTCTTCACTCGACTGACCCGACAAAAAAACGGCGTAATGCAACACGTTGGACGCGTATTGTCTAAAGGGGCTGGGTTCTTTGATATGCTGGTGCCCGGCGTGGCGGGGGCCTGGTTCTGGTCGCCGACACTGTTTCTTCTGCCGATAGGACGAGCAAAAACGACCGAATGGAAACTCAAGCTTGCCACGGCGCTTGTGGACACGCCGCAAGCACTCTGGCCGTCTCGACTTATTGGCTTGTTTCATATCTTCATGCTGCTGTGGCTTCACCGCGTCTACGGGACGCTTGTGGGTCTCAGTGACGAGTCGCTCTTCACCGTTGACATTTGCAACGAAGTTCACATCGATCCCTATACAGCAACTCAGCTCAGTGCAGCCATGGCCACTGCCTCATACGCACTCATTGTAGCCGACCTCACGCGCGAAGACAAAGGTCTTCTTAATTACATTGGCCTCTTTGGATGGTCTGTCCTGCTCACGTCGTCCAACCATGACCACAACGGATACATTGTACGCCTCCCCAAGCAACGCACCCCTCCCCGCACATACACACACACACACATCACATCACAAGTGTACCCCACTACCCTCATCCATGCTATTGTGTTCCGCTCGTCCCGAATCGTTCGCAGTCGCACAATTGTATCCCGTTCCGCCACCTCAGCTAACTGAATCACTCTTTCCCTCTCTTTCTTTTTGCTTCTGTAGCGCGCCCTCCTCCTGTACGCCATAGGAGAGCAGCTCCACATTCTCTCTCAGCTGGCACTTTCCACGCTGCAGTCCATCACGGCCCTTGCAAAGCCTATCGAGTGGTTTCTGTACATCAGTGCGCGCCTTGTCAAATCCGTCGCGTGCGGGGCACACGAAGCGCGCATTCTCGACGCCTGTGCACGCTCATGCCCTTCCTCGGGTGCCCCGCTCTTCTTCTGGTACACCTTCGGGCTCAGCTACGTCCCCGACCGCATTGTGTTTGCCCTCCTCCGTTTAGTCGCCTGGGTCTTCTTCTTTCAACCTTCCGCCGTCTTCTACGTCACTCTTCGTCACCTCTTCTCCGCACTGCTCAATCTCGCCGGAATCACACTTGCCGCCTTTGCTCCAAATATTATCAACAATGTTGTCCAGCAGCAGCAACAACAACAGCAGCAGCAGCAACAGCAAGTCAACCCCTTTCTCAACAACGTACAAAGAGAAGTGTTTGCTTTTGTGTGTTTGACAGAGAGAGAGTGACTTAAAAATTCATTCACTAGGCACTAACACATCAGGGTGAGCCCGGGACGCAACAACAACAAGATGACGACCCCTCCGAATGGGTGCACGTCGACTCGGACGGAAACACACACACAGACAATGACCACTCTACTACGACTCATGTGGACACTAATCCTTCAAGTACTACCTCTGATCCGCGTGGAAGTGATGCTGCTGAGACGGGCTGTGTTGTGTGCTACGATGCCAGTCCCAATATGTGTCTTCTCCCTTGTCGGTACCATTCGCACTCAGACACACACACACTCACACATACAAGCTCAATTCATCACTCCCGCACACCTACACACACACACACACACACACACACACACATCCTTTCTCTCCTCATTTTCCTCTTCCTCTCTTTGTAGACACGTTTGTGTGTGTCAAGAGTGCTCTCAGCAAATGGGTCAAAATGGCTTTACAACATGTCCGCTCTGTAACCAGCGAGTTGATAGTGTTTTTCAAGTGTTTATTGCCTCTAAATAATAAAATCGTGTTTCACCAAAGTTCACAATGGCGATTGACAATTAATCTCAAAACTCTCTTATTAATTGATATTTCTCAATTCTCATTTCATTTCCCCATCGTTTTATGACATTCCCTCTCCAACCACCGCAACAGTTTGCCGGACCTCCTCCTGCCTTCCAGCGTCCACGAGAGGTCCGCAATTCGCGTTAGTTGTTGCTGACGGAAAAATATCAACACTCTCATTTCGCTCTAGGTGGGCCAAATGTCTCGCGATGACAACTTACAGTGGCACTTTGACAATCGTCAGGAGCTGGTACAAGCGAAAAAAAAGCAAAAAACAAAAAAACACTGTGTCTGGGATATCATAATCATTCTGTGTTGTTTGTTTCAAGCGTCTTCTTGCTTGTCCACCGTCGACTTGCGACCTCAACGACGGCCTTGCGTCCTTCATCCAGAAGGATGTCGATGCGGAACGTCGTCAGCGGCTCCGTCCCATCCAAGACTATCTGGATTTCAAGGGATTGCTTAGCAGCGACGCACTGAAAGGCACAATGCTCACTCTCAATCACTTTGTGTTTCTCTCTATTACTTTGTCTATCTCTCTCTCTATTACTTTGTCTCTTTCTCTCTCTTTCTTTCTATCACGTTGCGTCTCTCTCTCTCTCTCTCTCTCTATCACTTTGATCTCTCTCTCTATCACTTTCTCTATCACTTTGTTTCTCTCCCTCTCTATCTATCTATCTCAATCTCATTCACTCACTTTGCTATTCTCACTACATCAGGCACCATTGTGGCTTGGCGAGGAACCCTTACGAAACTCATGTGCGCCGTGTACGAACAATGGAATGGCTGGAGGATACACGCGCGGAGGCGAAACGGAGTGGTGTACCTGTGGGAGGAGGAAACGGACGAGGCACTCACGCGACGCAAACAGAACGAGGCACAGCCCGAGTCACGCGACGCGCGTATGTGCTACTGGGGCTACAAATTTGAGCAGTTTTGCTGTTCGGCCAATGCAGAAGCGGTGCACGCCCAAGACATCGAGACACTCTCGCGCGAATGGACGCAGCCCGTCGACACACGCGCCTCCTACTGCTCGCTTGTTGCCACACGTCTTGACCGTCACCCGCTTCTCATGGCCGGCGAAGTTGATTGCTGTGTCCCGGAGACACCAGGCGTGCAGTCACCTACGTCGGTGCACTCTCGCTATGTCGAGCTAAAAACGTCGCGTGTACTTCAGAGCGAACATGACCAGGTCAAATTCGAAAGGAAAATGCTCAAACTGTGGGCGCAGTCGTTTCTCCTGGGCATCCCCACCATCATTGTGGGCTTTCGCGACGACCAAGGCACTGTGCGCGACATCCAGACATTTGAAACAGTGAGCATGGCGCGACTCGTGCGAGGCAAACCGCACGCCTGGGACGCCAGTGTCGCACTGCGCTCTCTCTCCGCAATCCTCGCTCACATTACGCTTCATCTTGATCGCCTCGAACACTCCTCTTCCGCCACTCTAGTTGAACCCGCTCTTCAACTTGATTTCGCAAAACCCTTCAAGGCCATTCACCTTTCAACGTCCACAGTCGATTTTTTGTCATAATAATATTAAGAATAAGAATATTGTACCAGACTAATAAAAAGATACCATTGTAAAAAGCAAACAAATTAGCAAGTGGCAGGAGCAATCCATTCATAGCCATTCAAGCCGGACGCGCCCATTCCACCGCCCTGCACCACACCAATGCGATCGCCGTGCTCGTCACGAGACAGTGAGCCCAGCACCGCATACTCCACTCCCCGAGACATGTCACTCGGAACGTTGGCAGTCACGTCAAACGTTTCCCGGTCAAACACATCTCCCCCCCAGTCCACCACCATGCCATCACCCATCGTATCAGTCGTCGTCACCGCTTCTGCATCATCAGCATTCTCCGCATCCCTAGCGCCGTACGGCCGTTGCTGGAAGAGAATGGTGCGTCCCAGGAGAGGAAGGGCCGTCTCCAGTGTCGGCCGATGCACTACTGGCTCACCCCGGCGCATCTCATTCAGCCCCACACCTATAGATAATACGCAAGCGTGCAGCGAGTAGGTGTGTCATATAAAAAGTCAAAGAAACAAAGTCAAATCCACACGCGTGCACGCAGTCATGAACATCCAAAAAAATACATATACTTTTTGCCCGAAGCACACATTATCTTACTGCGTGGGAGCACTCGGAATGTCTTGAGCGGCTGAAGGTACGGGGGAATACCGTTCTCTTCGGGGTTGTCGTAGCCTCGGCCACCGTGTGAGAATTCGTCGAGGAACTGCTTGAGAGACAGAGTGCGTGTGCCATCGGCATGCACCTTGCCGACGGGCCCGTGCTCGAGTGGGTCACTCGCACTGCTGCCTCCACTGCTACTGCTGCTGCTACTACTGCTACTACTGGTGCTGCTCTCGACCGGTTTGGGCTTCTCATCAACGCAAAGGGAGGCATTGGTGGCGCCACGGACCACATAGGGCAGTGCAATGGGACGCCCCGAGGCAGCGGGGTCGTCGACAACGTATGAGGCGTGGAAGCGCACGAGGCGCGCCGCTTGCACTGACGTGCATGAGATGGTCGCCGGACGGTCGTCGTCGAGCAGCAGTGTCGCAAACTCCCAGTCGGTACAGCCGGTGGGACACAGTCCAATGGCAGCGTATGGAGGCACGCGCGGCGTGGGAAGGTGACGTGGGGTATCAAGGGAAGCGTCGTAAAGTGGATGTTGACGCCAGATGACGGCATAAGTGCCCGGTGGATAAGCAATGCTCCACAGGCCCAGGAGGACCCCTTCGGCGCCGGAGGCAAGACTGTATGCTTGCCAGCACTGCGGCGCAAGCGCAATGAGTGTCGTGTTCGAAAGTACAAGCAGGCGTGTGGAACGGGGCAGGGACAGAGTAAGCACGCACTCACTAGAGCGCAAGTGCCACAGATGCACTGTTGAGACGCAAGCGGAGCGCACGTCAAAAAAGACCACTTGAGTGCCATCGGGCGATAGTGTCCATCTGCCCCCACTAGCCTTGTCGTTGCCATGTGCGGATGTGAAGAGACGACGCTGGCGGAACCAGTCGTGCGCACACGGTGCAAATACGTTCGAGTCAAAAGCATAGTAGCTACTCTCGCAGTCGCGTGCACCCGGCTCCGCCTCAGGCAATGGCACACGATGGATCAAACTCAGCGTGCTGAGCGAGTACAATGCTGCAGTGCCCGTCGGAAGCACTGCGAGCAGTGTATCGCCCCGCACCAACAGTCGTGAGTGGACGTCGGTAGCAGTGGCTGCCGCACACGCTTCCAGCTTGGCGACAATGCTCAGACGCACCTCCTCCGAAATGAGCCCATCGGTGCCCTCCAACGTACCTGCGCAAATATCCTTGACGAGCGTGTCGGCAGCCAAGTGGGCAAGATTAGGCGCAGCTGCATTGGCGTCTGTGTCATTAGTGTGCTCGGCAGCTCGACGCGACAAGAAGAGACCCGTGTGTGCATCAAACACAAACTGGTCGGCGACCACAATGTGTGCCGCATCACCGACCACATTCAGCGGGTTAGTGTTGATCAGTTTCACACACGTGTCGAGCAGGACGCGACGCTCCTCCTCCTCGGCGGGCGACGTCGACGGTGCAAAGCCGAGCACAACGGCTGCCTCATCGTCGCCACCAAGCCCTAGCCGGCCTATGGGCACTTGGCCATCTTCGAACCAGGTGTGCACGAGGAGATACTCGCTGTTCTGCGACCACACAAACTGAACGGCGCTGTCCTGACCATTGTCGGGGTAGAAGGTGCGCTGCTTCTCGCCGCTGAATGGATCCAGCACGATCAGCCCGTTGGTATCGTAGTCAAGCGCCACCCAGTTGCCATCGGGGCTCCACAGCAGCGCATTGTTGACGTTGACACAGCCATTCGACTCAAATGCGGCGCCTGAGTTGATGGGGATCGATCGAACAGGAAGGCCCTAAGTCACAACATAATCATCAGCTTGCGGTTTAGCTCATGTTCACTCCGTACCGTTCGCATATCGACGATCTCAACAAAGGTGGTCGAGCCATAGTCTGCTCCATTCTCCGTGTCGGATGCAAACGCAATGTAGTCGTGTGTGGGTGCGATTCCAACCGCACAAATAGTGCTGACAGGACGACCACCAAATTGCACTCGACCTTGCCCACTCTCCAGCACCTCTCTCAGCGCCTGACGCGCTTCCGCTCCGCCGCGATCCACAAGGGCATTTTGAAACGTGGAAAATAACGACATGGAAACAATCAAAAGACAAAATATTGGTTGAACTAAATAGAAAATTCGAATTTCGATTCAAACCTTTTGCGATCAGAAAAGAGATAAATGAACGTAGTGCTCGCCCTTATCACTGTCCTCTCGGCGGGCGCGGTGCATTGGCTACTACAAAGTCCCCGCGTGCCCTCTTTGAATGCTGACATGGCGGCCAGGGTGCTCACCAACGCAGCAGTGGGATGCGAACACCTCGATTTCAATGCGCCCCTCCAGCTCCTCTTCCTTGTGTGTACGTCGAATCCCCGTGGCAACCAGGCCGTGGATGAGCCTGCTCCGTCTGCAGCGCAGCAGGTCGAGCCTTCGTCGTGGCTGGAAACCCAGCGAGACGGATCGTTTGAGCGCCATCGAGTGGCGGTGGTGAGCACATCTCTGTCAGGGAATCTCCTGTCGAAACTCGCCTACGTACAGGCTGTTGGAGGGCCCCTTGATCCCACCTGGACACCTCGGGATGCCGACGGGGCTCTCCCACTCGACTCGCAGCGAATCTCGGGACTCTCAGTGGTGCACTACAAGAATCAGACCAGCGTACTCCTGGGATGGGCTCGCGACTGTGTCCTCGACTACCGCCTCACAGCTGCCAAAGAAATCACCTTCCACTCGTACGTGTGTCACCCCACCCTCCTTGTGGGTCTCAATGCCCTTGCTTCGTTTACTACCAACTCGGATCGCTGGCTCTTTGCGACGGCCGCCTCTCAACCCATTCCCAATTTGTCTCAAGACGCCAGTTTCTTCCCCTCACCTTCCCTCCTTCACGCCTCTTCGTCCCACCTTGTCTCATGTCGCGCTCCACACACCGAACACTCTACTTGGACGTGCACAGCAGTGCTCGAGGGCCTCAGTGGTGCGTCGGGTGTTGCTGTGGGCCACGACGGTCGCACACTCTACGTGAGTCAGAGCGGCTCCCGCACCATCTCGTCCTTTCGCCACAACCGCAAAGACGGCTCGGTTGTCCCACACCCCACCGGGGTTATTTCAACCAATGCATCATGTGTGAGTCTCCGGATGCGGCCCATCACTACCGCAGTGAGACCCACAGAGGCGCCTGAGCAGCTTATCGCGAGCTGCCTCCGCGCCCCACAACGCCTCACCCAATGGCTTCCTGGCCATCTCATCTCCCACCACGCCTCAAGTGCCCTTCTCCTCCGCATCTCCACCACACGTCGCCCCAGCAGCAGCAGCAGCAGCAGCAGCTCTAGTAGTAGTCATGGTGCTAGTAGCAGCAGTAGCATACAGGGCAGCGGCTGCCATGTCACACACGCCGAGCCCCTCCTGCGCGAGAGCACCCTCCGCGACAACGATGTCTTCGCACCCCAGCCCACCACTGCCACTCCGACCCTCGGCTACACCGTCTACATGGGCGCACGCCACTCGCGCGGTCTTATGCGCGTCAAGATTCTCGATGAGTTTCAGGCAGAAGTTAGAAAGGCAACAAGTCACATGGGATAATCCTTCACAGTATACTTCTCTCTCTCCCTCTCTCTACACACGCACACAAAATACACATGTAACCACGATTCTCATTTGTGAGTCAGGAGATGCTCCTTCAAGTGAGACATATTCTTGAGTGGCAATGCACAACAATGACACACCATGGGCCTCTTGAGCATCGCCTCTGCTGCGTCCCTGTCAACTGCAATGTGCCCAGTGCGCTCAAGCATCTCGATTACTTGTGTGAGTGGCAGGAAAAATTCCGTGGTAAAACTGTTGTAGTGTTTCTTGGTTTTCAGTGAAGTGGAGTTGAAGTCGGTTGAAATGACGTGCATGTGGAGTGGTGGTAATGAGGGCACCGAGTGAAATCCCATTCGAAATGCGGTAGTGTGCGCGCACTCATTTTTTAAGCGCTCCTCGGCTATCCGTGCCTCTCCTCGCGCCTTCATGCGCTCCAGCAGTGGCAAATGTTCACGCCCAAGAGACTTGACATCACGTACTGAACCATCCGCAGGCAGTACGAGCCAGTGCCACTGTGCCTTGGGAAAGGCATCTACAATGAGTGCAACGCCATCCTCTTGCACCAATACCCCTTGCTCTTGAATCTTCTTCAGAAGAACATTCTCCCAAGGTCGAAAGCCCGCAGCCTTCTTTGATGTCGATGCTGCGGTCGCTGCCTTCTGCTTCAGCTGCTGAGGTGGCGGCATCCGCTTGGCAGTGGGCGCGTCCACCTCGTCCACGCCAAGCGAGCCTTCAGTCGCACTCCGTTTTCGTGCAGCACTCTCCCTTGCTTTCTCGCCACGGCCCACTTCACTACAATCACTTGCTTGGCTATCGAGCGAACGCCGCACAATCCTGACATAGTACGGCGGCATCTCTTTGCGGGCGAGAAAGCGAAACGAGTCGCCGTCCAACAGTTCCGTTTGGGCTCCCTGCTCCAGCCGCTCATTACGGACTTCCACGGCGTTCACGCCCTGACACTCCACACTCAACGTTCCCTCCTCCACATCCGCAACAAACACCGCCTGCTTCCGGCTCACGCCTGGGTGCTGAGACACACACACACACACACACACACACATACACATACACACACACACACACACAGTGTCAGCGACTGTGTATCGATCTGGGCATTCGCTTGTCTTACCATTATCCCTGTTGTTGGCCCGCGTCCCAATTCAACACGGCCGTGCTTAATTCGAATGGTGACCATTCCCTCTCCAGACGTCAGTGATATTTTGAACATTGTCAAAAAAAATTGTGTGAGATGAATAAGAAAAATTCGAATGATCGTAAATGACTGTATAAAATGGAGACCAAAGCCATTTTTTGTCACGCCCTTCAACTTGCCCTCTCCCTAAATACCCCCTTGTCTGAGACATGAGAGTGATGAGACATCTCTCCGAACCTTAAATCGTGATTAACCTGACCCCCGGCACCAGGATCAGCGCAGTCAAATAAATGTATTCCTCCAACACCATCTGTGAGTTTTTCAGTTGACACTAGACAGTTCACACTCATCAGTCATCAGCCAACAGCCATCACTGAATACTGATCAGTGATCACTGAAGTTCACTCATCACAGCTCATAAATTTAATTGGTATAATAAAATAATAATAAAATAAGAATCCTATTGACCTATTCATTTGTGTTTCGAACTTCGCTCTGCCAAAAAAAAAAAAAAAAAAAAAAAGAATGGATCTGACGGCAGCTGAAAGGGCTGCTGCTGCTACGGACGCGTCAACGCTGAGCAGACGCAACCGGCTGAAGCATCGGCGCCCCCGCGGCGGTGCAAAGGAAGGCGACAACGACGACGAAATCGCGGCGAAACGCGCAGCACTTCGACAGCGCGCTCGCGACTCCTTCGTGTCGCCCACGCCTGGCAGCGAAGATACGGACGGCCAGCTCCCATCGTCGTCGGCTCCGGCCGAGCCAGTGCCTGCAGTGCCCGCTGAGAGCGCGTCTGCCGCAACAACTCCACCCGGCAAACCCCAATCGAGACCGTCCAGCGTTCCACCGCCTCTGCCGCCAAAATCGCGAAGCATCATCACCATTCCTCCCCCGTCACTCCCACCCCCTACGCAGCCCGCGTCTCCTCCCGTGCTGCCCCGCCCCGAATCGCCCCCGCCGGCGCCTCCATCGGCGCCACCAAGTTTGCCTCCGTCACTCCCGCCAAGTTTGCCCCCGTCTCTCCCACCCTCCTTGCCGCCCGGTCTGCCCCCGTCCCTTCCCCCGTCTCTTCCGCCTCCAAGCCCTGCCGATCCGCCAATGCTGCCGGAGACTTCGCGCTTTCCAACGTTGCCTCAAGACCTCACGGGAAACAGCGACAGACGCTCTGCAACCGAGTCGCCCGATGGCAGCGATCATCATCAGTCCAGCGACACAGCCGACCCCGAGGCCATCCACGACGAGGACTCTTTCTTAAGCCCATCGGCACGGTCCAGCCCCGACGTCGAGAGTACGCTCGACGCAGCCATTGAGGCGGCTGAGGCGGCCGTCGAGTCCATTGATGAGCATGATGATGCCCGTGCGCACGACGACGACGACGACCACAACGTCATCAACGAGTCGCTAGAGGAAGACGTTGCAGAGCAGGAGGAAGCGGATGAAGACGAAGGAGAAGAAGAAGGAGCAGAAGAAGCAGAAGGAGAAGAAGGAGAAGAAGAAGCAGAAGAAGACGTTGAAGAAGAAGGAGAAGGAGAAAGGGAAGAAGAAGGAGAAGAAGCAGAAGGAGAAGAGGAGAGGGAAGCCACACCGGACGAAGATGTGATTGTGGTGGAGGACGAGACGCGCTCACATGGACTACTGTTGGACGGCGTGACGCTCACTTCCTCTGACGATCACCCGGCAGAAGACGAAGCAGAAGCCGACCAAGACTCGACGGTACGCGATAATGATGAGGAGGACACACCGCAAGTGAACGGATCCGAGAGTGTTGATCCCTCCGAGAACGAGCTGATCGAGTCTCAGCCGGCAACACCGCGCACGCCAACGGATGGACAGAGCAAACCACCTCGTCGGCGTTTCTCCACCGAGATGACTCCCATTGTGGCTGCGGGCGCCACCAAGAAACTCCGACTGGTCAAGAAGAAGTCACGCGCGTCAATGAGCTCAGGCGAGTCATCGCTGACACCCAACGCACGACGTGACCGCGATGCCGTCGCCCGCCGATCATACAAGGGAGAAGAGGGTGTGCTCGACTCCATGGCACAGCGAGCCGAGTCGGAGCTGGAGCGCAAACGACGCGAGCGCGCCGAAGCCCGTCAGTTTCGTGATGAAGAGCGCGAGCGCCAGAAAAAGCTCGAAGAGCGACGTGTGGACGAGCGTCGCGCCCAGGAGCACGCGTCGCTCGCAGAACGTCAGCAAAAACTTGCCCAATGGCGCGAAGAGCACAAAGACGACGACTTGCCGCCACCCCCCGAGCTGCGCGACGGTCCAGTGCGCGAAGAAGATGGCGTTGTGGCGGAGGCCCTTGAGCTCGCCAATCTGCCACAAGAGCCAGCCGCCCCCGACAGCAAAGATGCCCCCCTGTCTCTCGAAGCCATCTACAAGAACAAGTATGAAAAGGCAATGCGAACGGTTGCGCAACTGCACAACGACAAGGTAAAAACATATAATTATAAAGAGTTAATATATAATTATAGTAAACAACCCTTTTTTTAGAACACGTTGCGATTCCATTTGGAAGCAGTCAAGGACAAGCTGTCAGACTCGTTGGACCAGGTTCAGACGGACGCTCGCATTGTGCGAACGATGACCAAGGAGACGCGCGAGGCAAAGCGCAACTGGGCCGAGTCACAGGCGGAGCTGGAAGACTTGAGGATTCGTGTCGAGGTGTCCTCTGCAGACCTTAAAAAACTGCAGGGCGAACGCGACCAGACTCAATCGGTGTTGAGCAAACTTGACTCGGAGAAGCAGGAACTCGATGCAGCCGTGCACAAACAGACTCTCGAGAAGGGAAAGCAGCAGGACTCTATTTCCAATCTCCGTAAGAAAATGCTTTAGTATTAATATTATTTTTATTTTTATCGACATTAATTTAATTTTTTGTTTTTGTTTTTGTTTTTTTTTTCTGGGTTTCAGAGGATCGCTTTAACAAGGTTGAAGCTCATCGTGATCGACTGCGCGAGGAGCTTGAAGTGCTCAGGACCAAGTTTAGTACCACCGAAAAAGAGGTAAAATAATAATAATAATAATTATTTCGTTTGCTCACAAGAAAACAACATTGTTGTAGTTGAAGCACGCCAAGGCGAACCGTGGCGTAGACACGGAAGCGGTGGAGTCAATGCAAAAGCTGTGCGACAAGTTGGTGGAGGCTGAGAAGGAGCGAGTGGAGAAGGAGCGAGCGCAGAGAATTGCGTGTGAAGAGCGCAACGAGGAACTGGAGAAACAGCTGCGGGAGATCAAGTACAGCTCGACGAGCACCGAAGAGGACAGCGACACGCATCGGCTGGAGAAGCGAAAGCTTGAGCGAGAAATCAAGCGACAGGCGGATGCCATTGCGGATCTTGAGTCGCAGAATGAGCGACTGCAGTCTCGCATTGAGCGTCGTGAGAGACGCACCAAAGAATAAGAGAGACGTACAAAGACATAATAATAATATTTTGACTGAATACCTTGATGAAGAGTTAATTGTCAGGTTATGACTCACGTGAGTGACGTGACTCACGTGAGAGATGTGTCATGTCACTGATGTGTCATGTGACTACTCTCACTGCTTTGACTGGTTGAACTCACAGCATATTCAATTATTCACCATCTTAATTTCTCTCTATGCGGACAGTCACAGTCGGTCGCACCGCGACACTGATGGACGTACTGCAGGAGTCGTGGGGTCTCAGTCGCACACGGGTCAAACGGCTCGTTCGTGGCAAGATGGTCAGTGTGAGTGGACGGGTCGCGCGCGATCCAATGATGCAAGTCAACGTCGGTGATGAAATCGCTCTGCCTGAAGAAATCCAAATGATAGAAGGCCCCACCGAGCAACCCACTGGACTTCCTACTGGGCTTGCGATTGAGTATGAGGACGAGAATGTGATTATCTTGCGCAAGGACGCGGGATTCTCTGTGTTGCGCGAACATCGACCCTTTGCAAGTGCTCTCGCCTTTCTCTCGTCGCCCCCGGCCGACACTGCCATCTTGCGCCATGTCTCTGCCGGAGGTGGCACGCCCTGTCTGCTTTCGTTACTTCCGAAGAAGGTCGGCGGTCTCACCGCGCTGGTTCGCTCGCAACAGGCGTGGGCGCGGTGCGAGAGTCTTTTGGCCGAGAACGTCTGTCGCATCGTGCGCATGCGCTTCCGCTGCATGCTCATTCGCTCACCTGCCGACATTCCGAATGATTTTATTGTGGAGAAGCCCTTTGATGGCGAGCCTGCACGCACCCGTGTGGTCGTTGTGGCGCGCACGCCGAGCATTACACAAGGCGAGCTGGTGACAGTGGACATGTACCCGCTCGAAGGGGGAGGAACACGCATCTCGCGCAACCTCGAGCACGCGTCGCAAGTGATTGACCACGCACCCGGTGTGATCCTTGGCTTGGCGTCGGCCGGTCCGGGATTTGCACATGCCAAAGGCGTCTACCTGTCGCTCTGCGCGATGACTCTGTTGCCCCCCCTGGTTGACGAAGAGCATACAGTGGAAATTGCCGAACCCACAAAGTTTGAGGCGATGCGAGAGCGCGAACTACGCGCCTGGAGCAAACGAGAACTAGAGCGGGATATGTTGGCGGAGCAACTGGGCTCTCCCAATGCAGTGCTTTTCGACAAGCTGCGGTTGCGCGTGTCTCCAGATGTGCTACGACCGCGCAAGGGCTCCGAGGCACTTGTCACTGCCTGCGCTGCCTTCCAGCCGACGCGTCTGCTCGACGTTGGCACCGGCTGTGGCTGTTTGGCGCTAGCTGTGCTCAATCGAGTGCCAGGTTGTCGTGCCATCGCCATTGACATTTCCGAGGCGGCGCTTCAAGTCGCGCATGACAATGCCATGGCGAATTCCCTGTCGTACCGGTGTGTCTTCAAGCGAGGTAAGCACGCATACGTTCTACATGATTGTCTTTTTTTATTGTTTTTTATTGCCGGTTGTGTGTAGGAGACCTTGGGGCGCTTGAAGAGAGTGTGTTGAGTGGCAGTGCGTTTGATGTAATTGTGTGCAATCCACCGTATCTGGACAGTGCGCGCGCCAATGAGTATCACATGGAGGACCCTCACGAAGCCATCTTTGCCGATGAAGGGGGTCTGGGGGCACACCGGCGACTACTGGAAAGCATTGAGCGTGGAGGAGACCGTGTGCTTGTAAGGGGGGGTGCACTGGTGTTGGAGGTGAACAACCGACAGGCGAGTGCGGTGTGTGCACTGGCGCAAAGGGTAGCGCCGTCCTTGTGCTTTAGGCGTGTGGACAAGGATGCCTTTGGTTTTGACCGTGTTTTGGTGTTTGAGAGGGAGGGCGCTGTGTAAGATTATTAATAATAATTGTATTTAAAGTGTACTACTATACATACATAATATTAATTTACACTTTGCCACGACTGCGACGAGGTGGCGATGGACTGCGACTATATCGTCGTCTGTAGTCATCGTGATGGCGGCGGTGGTGCGTATATGGTGAGGATGGATCTCTTTCGGAAGGGCAGGCAGGGGGACTGCGACTACGATTCCTTCTGGTGGAGGGACTGCGACTACGACTGCGACGATTCCTTCTGCTGGGGGGACTGCGACTACGACTGCGACGATTCCTTCTGCTGGAGGGACTGCGACTGCGACTGCGACGGTTCCTTCTGCTGGGGGGACTGGGACTGCGGTGACGATGGTATGCACTTGAGGATGGTCTCCTCCGAGGTGGAGAGACCGACCTCGGTCGATAATGCTGCTCTCGCTCCCGTTCCTGTCGTCCACGCACCACTTCCTTGTCCTGACTCACTTCTTTGCGCAGCTGACTCTGCATGCGTTGTCGCATTTTCTCCAATGGCGACATCTTTTTTGTTGCGGCAGTAGGAGGAGTTGAGTTTGGTGTTGTTGCAGTCGTTTTGACAGTGGCGCCCTCACGTAGTTGCGTCTGTCGACACCTCTGTTCGCGCAACTCCTCCAATCGATTCATGCGCTCCATCATATTCCCTTCGGCCGACGAGTCCGACTCGGCGTCGTCTTCTCCGTCTTCTCCACGCTCCAAACGCGCCAGTTCCGCCTCGGCTGCCGCCCGGCCGGCCACTTCAGCACTCTCCTCCACCGACGTGGGACCACTTGTGCTTGTTGACGCCGAAAAGGGAATGTAGCCTTGGCCACGGCGCTTCTTTTCCGTGCTCACACGCTCCTGTTCGGTGCGCACCTCGTCGCAGTGGGCCTCCCGCAGTCGTGAGGGAAAATCATCGATGCCATACTGCTGTCCAAGAAGAAGCAATCGCGCGCGCTTCTCTGCCGTCATGTCGATCAGAATGTCACCGCCCACAAACAGCCGATTGTACTCAATAAGTGCCTCTGCTTTGTTGCCCAGGCGAGACATTCGCTCCATTGCGCGCTCCCGTTCTTTTTCGAGTGCCTTGCTCGCAGCGCCAGGGCGCACCAGCGCCTCTTCTTCACGCAACTGTTCAAGGATGTCTCCTTCATTGACGCGACCCTCGCTGTCGCCGCCGCCTGCACAGGCATCACTGTCCTTGTCGACGTCTCCTGGCTCCTGGCGGCGATGCTCCTCGTCGAGAAGCACAAGAGCGTGGAACCGCTCAAAGGCAAGCAACGCCTCCACGGCCGCATCGTCGCCGCTCCTTCGCACACGCTCACTCGACTCGCGCGGCGCTTCATCAACCCGGTCGAGCTGCCAGCGACCATCAAACCGGTCCATCTCCACGTCAAGCGCGTCGTGTCGCTTCACAGTCTCGTCGCCCTGTCCACAATGGACAGTCAGTGCGCGTCCGTGAATCTGTAGCAGTTGCGCATGATCGCCCGTCACGCTGTCCACATACGCCCGTCGTCGCTCTGCCCTCTTCTTCATCTCATCCATCGCACGATACAGCTTTTTCTCCTGCGCGCGACTCGCATGCCACATCGCGTGAGTACAAAGTAACACCAAAAATATTAATTTAATAGGCAATAGCTGATTGATTATTATTAATAAAAATAATAATAATAATAATATTAAAATAATTAATTTATTATATTTTTATTATTATTATACATTCTTATGAATAATATTATTTTTTTCAATTATTAATGATACTATCTTATTACTCATTGTAATATAAACTAAACGTAACTTTCATTCACCACTCTCAAATTTAATCACAATTTTAACGACGCCGGGAACAGCAGGATCAGTCACATGCAATTCGGTGCCGTCGGTAATGCCCAGCTCCTGTAAGGGCAAAGGAAGATTCTTGCGGGTGCGCTCCTCGAGCATAGGCGGCGTCGACATGTACAGCGTCTTGTCGTTGCCGCGGATGCCGGGCGCTTGCATGCGACTGCACAAACCAAAATTGTCACACACTCCTCTCATTTTCCCACACGCCACAAAGACACACCACAAAGACACACGCATATACTTTGTTTTCTTACAAGGTGGTGTCTTCTCGAAGACGCTCGACAACACGTTCAAGTGTCGTGGTAGGATTGCACTCAAAGGGCACAGGTGCATTGGAACACACAAGACAGTCTGGTTTTCGCTCATACTCAAATGTGTGTGAGTAAAGACCATCGAGACCGTTGAACATCATGTAGTTGTTAAGCCACGCCGAACAGTTGGTTGCAATCTTGAACACTTCCCCAGCACAAGCAGCTAAGGAATAAAACATACGTTCAGCAGAGATACAAAAAAGCACACTAAGCACACACACATACATATATTTATATACAATAAATTTATTATTATTATAATTATATAAAATATATACACTCAAGTGTACCCGCAATAACCGCGTTGGTCGAGGCAACGGCGGGAATGATATTCTTGACAACACCCTGGGTGAGACGGTACGTGACGCCCTCAATGCCAAATTCGGCTGCGCGTGCCTTGGCCTCCGAGCACAGCCACTCAATGTGCGACGGGTCATCTCCATCCAACGCAGTCTCTGGTAATATAGACAAAGAAGAAGAGATTTCCAATTTATTTATCAATCACAAACAACACAAACAGCTCAGATAATATAATATACAGTCAAAAAATGAATGGGAGCGTTTGTTGTACCTTGGCGAAGACGAGGCCACAGGATAATTTTAGCATATTCAATGCAGTGCTCTGGGAGACGCGGTGTGGCGGCAATGGTACAAAGGGGGAATGTGACCTGGGGCGGAAACGTATCGAGGGAACACTCAAAGCACGCTGTCATGCCGGGCACAATCACACGAGCGTGTCCTTTGAATCCTACACACACATACTAGCAGAGGAAGAAACGAACATGGTTCTGAGTGTGCGTACCTTCGGTGCCTCCGTCCACCATGGGAATAATCGTCTGTGGCTTCACTGCTCCCTCACCGTCGTACTCTACCAGTCCCAGGAGAAGCCCGTTGATCCAGCGACGCGCTCCAATCGAATCCAGACCGCACACCACAATGTTAAACTGACGGTAGAAACTCTCGTCTTTGTCTTGAATTTTACAAAAGTGTCTAGAAGAAGAAGAAGAAGAAGAAGAAGAAGAAGAGAGG